>APFE031611213.1:49516-66376 GCA_000404065.3 Pinus taeda
ATACCCAAACTCCTCCCATATCCCTAAAAAAATTTCTCCCTATAACCCCTATTCCCATTACATTACTCCCTTCCTAATACTCCCTGTTTCATTGTTCCCCTTGGTGACAGATATCACAAAGGCACTCAGCCTCACACCATCATCAAAGGGCAGCCTAGGTACAGTATACACAGCAGTCATGGCTTCACAACATTCATCGGAGTATGAGATGGAGACAAAGAGTGATTGGAAAAAGTGAACAAGGACAAGTACATTCTCAGGCACATGAAAAACCATTATTGGGCACGCAATCATGTTTTCCAGGAACGAATAAGGAATTTAAAGGCAAAATTGAGCAAAGCAAGAAAAGAGGCAGAAGAGGCAAAAGAGCAAGATCGACTTCGAATCTTGGCTAAAGCTTCTCTGGCCCAGCATAGTGCCTCTTATAGAACCTCCAACCCGAATTTCAAGAAATTTGGGACAATTTTGGTTACATGGAAATTTTTTGGCAGAAACACAAGTTTTTTCTCTATACGCGTCGCGCCACTGGAGCGACGTGTAGGATTGGGAGCTCCAAATTGGAAATGGCTTACATTTTTGGATTCAGCATCAAAGAATAAGCAAACCCAGAAAGTTTCATCAATTTTGGATAAGATCTTGGCCACCAAAAGGGAAAAAAACACTAAAAAATGGCCTCACTACCCCTATTTTGACACACATGAAGCAGTCTTGGGAGAATGAAAATTTGGAGGGGCAAATGAGCTCCAAATTCAAAAATTCCACTTGGTTTGAAAAGTAGGTAGGACAGGCTTTCCAAAAAGAATACGTGGGCACTTTTTGGACTCCTGCAAGTGCCTCAAAACTAGCCTCAAAGTGGTGCAACGCATACAGAAAATGGCGCGGCACATATAGGAAAAAAGACCCAAATTGCCTTTGTTTCGCGAAATTTCGCTTTGCGACTTTTCATAAGTCGGCCCTCTCATCTACACTTCAATTTTTTGGCACCAAAGGTAGAATTTAAAGTATTTTCACTCTATATGGGCATATGTCCAAGTGGCAAAGGAAGGCAAAGGGTCACCCAAGCCATTTGTCATGTTTGTGGCGCTGCACCTGTAGCTGATGTTTGGCTCTCCACCTTCATTTTGTAATGATTTGAGTAACTCCCCAACCCTTGGGAATTCTATCTATTCATGGAATATTATATATATTGTATGCAATCTATTTGCAAAGGGTTGGTTGGCTTGTAACTTCTGGGAGACTGTGGGAAAGAAACTCTGTTTCTGCATTGTATATTTTTTACAGAGGATTAATAAAAGGCAGTGGATCTGTTTCATGAGATTCATATGGTTGTGAGTGTAGAAAATGTGTCTCTTATGTTTCATATGTATCTTGTTATGTTTCATAGTTCATTTCATATTCGTTTCCAGTGAAATTTTCTAAGTTAACTAAGGTAGAATTCAATTTTATTGCTCTGCCTGTGGGAAAATTTCATGTTCAATGTTCATTCTTCTGTTGAAAAGGATTCATGTTTTCCATGCCCTTTTCACCCTCTTAATCAATCTCTCCATTCCACACTATCTTAGACTAAATTGCTAGGCTTTCCGCCTATCTTGCCTCATGAATTAATCCATGCCTTTGTATTAAGTTCTTTGTTCATTGAGGTCCATTGGTCCCATACCATCCCAGAAACAAAGGCATTCATAAAAATCATTTCTTGTATCCATATTCACTTACTAGCCTAAGATAAATATTTCGTTGTAAGTCATCTCAGGTCATTTTGTTTATCTATTCACTAAGTGTGACTCAGAGAGAGCCCTCTCCTGTTCTGGTAGGGCTAGCTACCAGACTGAGTGTGGTTTGTGGTTACCCTGAATTTTTCCTTCTTTCAGCCTAAGGCGGATTTAGGTGCTAACACTACCGACACTGCTAGGCATAGCCATATTGTTCCAAGTGCCTTTTTGTCAAGAATATCCCATTCTGTGTCTATCATACTCCTCGGCTTCTTTTTCTTTCCGTTCAATGGTAGGTACAGATCTCTCTGATACAAATAATCTTCCATATGCATCTTCCACAGCTGGTAGTTTTGGCCATTGAATTTTTGGACCCTAAACCTACAATCTTCCACCATTGCTCCCACTCAAACTAGGAACCCTTCTCTCCTACGAGTTTATCAGCCAAATAGACCTTCGGCTCTAATACCAGTTGTTAGAAAATTATATATTACGAAGCAATGGAACACATAAAATATTGCAGAAATATAAACACAAAAAATGCATTAAACAAGAGAGACAGATACGTGGTTCACCCAATTTGGGCTATGTCCACAGAGAAAAAACTAGTCCTTCCTTTTATATTAACCAACAAACTCAAGAGATACAATCTACAACAGATCCATTATACCACCCTCTTCCCTCGCAATCTCCTCTCTCTTCCACACTCAGAATACAAAGATACATAGATGCAATACAATTCCCTCATATATAGTGAGGGGTTTCCTTCTAAGGAAAAGAACCCTATATGAAACATAACTTCTACTATCAGATCATCTGCCTAATGAAATGCCTAGATTGACTAGAAACTACTAGACTTTTACAAGGCAATTTTACATCTAGTTTTAGCTTCAGGGGCATTGCCCTCGAGCCCCCACTGGGGGACTGCTGGCCCCTAGAGCCCCCAACTGGGAGGGATCGGCCTCCCCGAACCCCCGTTGGAGAGGACAAGTGCCCCCTGCAGCCCCCCATGTGGAAGGGTGTACATTCTTCCTGGGGTATACATCCAGTTGAGACCTTTGAATACAGAAGATAATCAGGCTCCACACCCAACATTTTGGACATTCATGGGAAGGTCTCATGCATTTCTTTATCATTCTCCATGGCTTCACACTCGATCATTCACGCTCGCAATTCTTAATAGCCACAAGACCACTTCTCTTCCCAAAGAGATTCAAAATACACCATTCCTCCTCTTCATGATGCACGTCCTTTTAGGTTGATCTATTGTTAGAGTACTCATGCAATTTGCATCAACTAAACCCTGCTCTGATACCACTTGATTGAGGATTTTTTTTTATATATATGCATGAGAATTACATATAACAAAGCACTTCAAAACCATGGAACATAAGCATATAAAATGAGGATAAAAGATAAATAATCACACATGAGATCAAGACAGAGATTTGATTATGGAGTTCATCCAATTTGGACTACATCTTGAGGCCTTATTCAATAGTGGGAAGGCCTTCATTCATTAAATGGCATGGAAAGAGAGAAGTACAAGCATATTTTTACATAAACATCCTTATACCCCCAATTTGGAAGATAGCTAGAAAATGGAGATCCCATCTCTAGAAACAGATAGTACCACTTACTTCCTAGTGAGAAAAACATGCAAAAATTCTTATCCAAACACCCAATTTGGATAATTGGGACTTCTGCACCTTCTTGAAACCTCCCTGCTACTCAAGGGGAGGTTCTAGCTGCTGCTACTATGTATGATGTTCTGAAGTATCGGTCAGTCCTTCCTCTCCCTCGCTATGCAGATAGTCTTATATATATAAGTGGGCAATAAATCCTCAATACCTGGGAAGTTCTGAAACAAATGACCAAGTGAAGAAAATGGGATTTTCTTAAGACCAGGGATCTCAGGCTTGTATGATATATGGAAACCAACTTTAAAAATATGGCGAAACCCCTTTTAAATATGGAAAACCCCTTTTAACCTTGTGTTTAAACTTGGTGGCATGACTATCAACATTCCCTGCAATCGACGGACAAACCTTGAAGCGTACTGTGATATATCGGACCAGTCGGGGTGATTAATCATAGTTTATAACATATCACATATGGGAACCCCATCACAATCGTTGCTTAAACCATCAGCGTATCAATCCAAAACAATGTCCTGGGATAACATGGACCTACTAAGATTTATAAATCACAACATATAAAACATCACATCAATAGTCCTATCGCAAATTTCAATCATAAATTACTGTTAGGGATGCTTTGCAACACTAGCCCTTCTGCGATTGTGGTATATGATATATCACACCGCAACTAGGCACTTCCAGCGGATGATTCGTAAACAAATTTTCCACCTCTGATATGTGATATGTGATATTGCAATCGCAAATCAGAAATGTTGGGGGGTGATTCATTAACCTGTGATCTTTGTTTTTTCGTGATATGCGATATGCAGAACCCAATTGTAGCCTGCCACTTCATGGTTCCCCATTCGCTGAGATTTTTTCATGTTGTCTCCTCCTGCCACCTGGACAAGTGAAACTTGAACTTTGAATTTCTCTAATTCTTCATCTAAACTCGGATTTGAGTGTCATTTGCATCACTGGAATCAATATGATGAGCACTTCGATACGATGCCAATTTTATCCATATTCTTCCACTTTGAGTTTTGAGCCTTTTACCATGCCATTGGTACTTTTCTGAAGGTTCACCTAGATCAATACTCCTGGATCTTCATGGATCAATCCTCCTAGATTATTTGTCCTGGATGCGCCTGGATCTTCATGGATCACAGAAGCATCTGGTGAGAGGGGTAAATCCCCAAAAATAGGAATTAGAGACAAGTTCCCCGCAGCAACTCCAACTCCTCCTAAGCCTCCAAAGCCAATTTCTCCTTGTGCTTTGTGTGATGTTGTTCGCCATGCCACCAAAATTTTTCCTGAACTCCCTGATGTTAAAGATGTGGTCACTAATACCTTCCCTAATTCTAACATTCCTAAGGTCCATGTCACCTTACCTGAGTCAGCTAAGGAGAACAAATCCTTACATACAAATCACCCATGTAATTTGTGTGAAAAGTATGAACACTATTCTCATCGTTTCCTTGTCTCGAATATTTTTGTGATACACTTCAAGTGCTTCGTGAATTAGAGGTTACTCACAGTGAGTCCACTTCTACTCTACCATTGGATTCTGGTACCACCCCTGGACTAGAGAAAAATGTCTCTCAAACACCCATTGGTATATGTTAAGAACTAAAAAAAATCATAACAAATTAATAAATTAATTAATTATTACAATCAATCCATTAACAAATAATTAGTTAAAATGAAGAGACATTAGTCCCAAGGGACATGTCCCTCTGTTTAGGCATGGCCAGTCAACTCCTATTTAAGGAGCACCGCCTCAACCTTGTAAACATCATTCATTTTTATCGAATATATATATATATATATATATTTCTATATATATATATATATATTTCTATCTAGTGTCTTGTTTACAGTTTATAGCAATTTAGTCATTTTATTGCTAACAGTGGTATCAAGGGTCGGGCTTCATGGGACATGAGAAGCAACAAATACCCCAAATTCACTTTGAAGGAAGCCAATATTATATGCATTCCCCTGAAGGAACCATCTTAAAATCAAAAATGAATTACCAAGGTATGATGGAAAAAACTTAAAGGTGCCGTAGTGTGGGTAAATAAGATGGCTGCAATTCTTTTAGCAAACCATCCATTCCGTGAACTGGAAAAAGTAATCACTGCATCTACTTACTTAGAAGTAGAAGCATACAATTGGATTTTGTGGTGGTCATCTAAATGCACAGGTTGCTCATTCAATTGGAAAAACCTTAAAATCTCTTTGTTAAAAGGGTTTCATGATGAAGAGGAGGATGATGTCTATGAGAGATTTGTTCACCTAAAGCAAAAAGGATCAGTGAGTGAATACACCCAAAAGTGGGATGTATTAGTAGTAAGGCAGAGCGGGTTCTTAGATGAGGAGCTGTAAAAATGTATCGTTGTTGCTTTAAAGATTATATCTACGAAGAATTAAAATTGCATAAACCTAAAACTATTAAGGAGGCCAGACATATAGCGATAATTATTGAGCAAAAATATAAACTACACAAAACACCATATGTTACTAACAACAGGATTAAAAACCAATTCAAAGGAAAGGCGTGTAAAATCATGTCAAAGAATACTAGTAAGTACGTTCCACCACCCTTACGAAGTGAAGGAAAACAACAAATTAATGTCGAAAGAAGAAAAGATGGAAAATGTTGGAAGTGTGGAGACAAGTATCATGCAGGACACAAATGCGCAACACAAAAATTGTATAATTGTGAAGCTAAGAAAGAAGAGGAATCCTTAGAAGATAGCTTTGACGAAGAGGAAAATGAAGAAAATGAAAACCCTAGTCTAGAATCACAAGATGAGATGCCACGAATTTCCATAGTAGCCATCACAAGGATAGCTCAACCACAAACACTGAAGCTTAAAGGTTACATCAAGAAGCAAAGCATTATTGTGATGGTGGACTCAAGAGGTACGCACAACTTTGTAGATGTCAATGTTGCAAAAAGGTTGAACATATTTGCTTACCCAGTAGCAGACTTAAAAGTTATGGTAGCAGATGGAAAAAAAATAGATGGAGTTCGCAAGTGCCATATTTTAGTTTCAATTAAGCGATTATGCAAGAGAGTCCAGTTTTTATATGGTTCCCCTAGGAGGAGTAGATGTTGTTTTAGGTGTATAATGGTTAAGAACATTAGGCACTTATTAAGCAAATCACATAAAACAATTCATTAAATTCAAATGGGATGGATGAAAATATCAGTTGTTCAGTTTTCAGGCACCACCAACACAAGCCATCTCTGCTCAACAAATGAAGAATCTCATTCGCAAGGGGGAACCAACATTTGTTGCGCAATGTCAGTACTTGGAATTATTATCAACAGAAGGGACTCATCAAACATCAAATATTTCATCCTTGATCTAGATATATGAGAAGGTTTTTCAAGATCTACCAACGAAGTTATCCCAAGAAAGGAAAATATAACACATTATTGAAGTCAAAACCAATTCAACTCCAGTTGATGTCAAGCCATACCATTATCCCTTTCACCACAAGACAGAAATAGAGCGCTTAATTCAAGATCTGCTGAAGCATGGAATCATTACGGAGAGTAGAAGTCCATACACTGCACCCATAGTATTGGTTAGGAATAAGGACAGATCCTTCCTATTATGTATAGATTACAGAGGCTTAAATAAAATCACTATTAATCATAAGTTTTTGATTCCATTCATTGATGAAATGTTAGATGAGTTACATGGTGCAAAATATTTTTCCAAGTTAGATCTAAGATCAGGTTACTACCAAATATGAGTAAGGTTAGAAGATATCGAAAAGACAACATTCAGGACTCATGAAGGGCATTATGAGTTCAAGGTCATGCCATTTAGATTAACAAATGCACCAGACAACTTCCAAGCCACCATGAATGAGATCTTCCATCCTTACCTTAGGAAGTTTGTATTAGTTTTCTTCGATGATATTTTAGTATACAGTAAGACATGGAAGGGACATCTCAAACATCTAGAAGAAGTATTGTCTATTTTGGAAAAGAACCAGTTTTACACCAAGCTATCAAAATGTACGTTTGGGCAAAAGGAAATTGAATACCTAGGTCACATTATATCAAGGGAAGGATTCCAAGTAGACCCCAACAAAATCAAGGCAATCAAAGAGTGGCCAAAACCCAAGAACATATCTAAGCTAAGGGGATTTTTGGGTTTAACAAGGTATTACAAAAGATTTATAAAAAATTATGCACAGCTAACAACACCCCTTATGAATTTGTTAAAGAAAAATTCTTTCAAATGGAATGACCAAATAGACAAGTGTTTTGAGAAATTAAAGGAAGTGATGTCAACCACACTAGTACTAGCAACTCCTGATTTCTCTAAACCATTCGTGGTCGAATGTGATGCTTCTAGGTTTGGAATTGGCGTTGTGTTGATGCAGGACAACCACCCTATAGCATTTGAGAGTAGGAAACTTAATAAACAAGAATTCTTTAAATCAACATACCAAAAGGAGAGGCTTGACATCATACATGCTTTGACAAAATGGTGCCAGTAATTGCTTGGAAGTAAATTCTCAATTTGAACTGATCACAATAGTCTTCAATACTTCAAGAAAAGACATTATCAACAGAACAACAGAAGTGCATGGAGAAGTTGTCAGCATTCGATTTAGAGATATTACACAAAAAGGGAAAGGGGAATGTCGTAGTTGATGCACTCTCACGTAAGGATGATGATCACACTACATGTACTGCCATGATAGTTGTTCCAGAATGGTTGGATGAAATATGAGTGGAATATGCTAAGGATAAGGATTGTGACTCCATGATCAAAAATATCAGTCAATATACCAACTTCGAGTGGAGAAATGACATCTTATGGTACAAGGGGATAATTTATCTAATACCTGCATCCAAATTTAAAATAAAAATACTAAAGGAGTCTCACAATTCACCAACAGCTGGACATGTCGGATTCTACAAAACTTACTACAATGTTCGAAAATCATTCTATTGGAAGGGTATGAGCAAGGAAATTCAGAAATATGTTTTAGAATGTGATATTTGTCAAAGAAACAAGAGCAAAAATTTTCCAACTCCAGGGTTGCTACATCCACTTCACATTTGAAATCAGAAGTGGGAAGAGATTTCGATGGATTTTATGAAGGACTACCTGCATATAGCGGGAAGGATAAAATATTTGTAGTAGTCGACAAGCTCACTAATTATTCCCACTTTATGGCTATTAAACATAACTCAAAATATTGACTAACAAAGCTATAGATTTTCTTATTATATGGTTAGCCAAATAAATTCCTTACTGGTCATGAATGAAAGTATTTCATTGAAGAAACCCCTCTTCAATTTTTTTGTAATTTGTTATCAGGGAGGTCTTTATTCCGAATTTTAATCCAATTGTCCCGCTATATGTTACAAGGTTTGGTTTTAATAAAAACAAATGGTCAAACACTAAAAAAGAAACCAATATACTACAAATACTAATACTTCATAAAGAGATATCTTATCATTATATTGGAAGACATGAAATTGCTTTAATCTTTCACTTGTACTCGATTCCTTTATTTATACAACAAAAGAAGAATCACAACTCTATCTTCCAACCTTCTGTGGGATACATTGTCTCTATAAAATATTGTATGCAACATAACACCTAATGAAGAATTTTATAGGAAACAAGCATAGAGTAGTTGTTCTAATACCTAAATAGAGCACATAATATTTGTGAAATTCAAAGAAATAACAATAAACTAATCATACTTAAAAATTATAATGAAAATTAAGAGAAATGTTGGTAGAACTGATCGATACTCCCAACTAGATTCACATTGCTTAGAAAACTACAAGGATAAAGGTGAATCACACAAACATGTTTAGCTCATAACAATAAATTCATCATGTTGTATTAATACATGAAAAGGTTTAATAATACAAATGATATTTTGTCTATCTATCTCTCAAAATGTATATCATTACATTTCAATGCTTCATTGCTAGTTTATATAGAATGATACATTACAAAAGGATACACATATAGACTCTAATAAATCGCCTGTTAAATTCATTGAGCACATCAATACATAGTATAAAAGGTAAAAATGTCACATTTTGAAATTATGGTAGATTTTCGGAGAGAATAGACCACAAATTGGATTGATTAACATTATTATGACATGGAAATGCATAAACATATCCTTGATTTTTATCCTCAATTACATCGTTCACCAAGCACATTGTTTGTGGCATAATTTGACTATGGGTTTGATTAGATGACAATGCCCACCTAGTTTTTCTAGAGTTGATGTGATAAACATTGAAACATTAAAGGAACCCAAGAGAAATACCCATGTCTTAGATTTCCTTCTAGAATTCCACTAGTATCTTAAACAATGATGTTTTTTATTGATTCCCTATATGAGTAACATTATTTGAACTTGTTAACCCACTATTAGTAATAAAGCAACTTTTAATCCCCCTAATTTACCAAAAACAATATAAAATCCATTAATTCAACAATGTAATTACCTTATATGCTCAAGGTAACTTCTCCAATGAAAAAAATGTTAGAGTGAAGACAATGTAAAAAGGAAGGATTAAGTGTTCAAAAGGAGAATATTTGGAAATGAAAATAACATCAAATTAGAGGTTTGACAAAACTTTTGTATTTTTTCATGAATTAAAATTTTGGGAAACTCCTTTAATTAATGCATAAAATTCATGTTGATAACCCTTTGGAGATAAAATATAAATTTAAATTCAGTTCATACCTTGCTATATTTCTTACTGATTAGATGATTTTGGAGATGACAATTAACATGAGAGAGGCCTGATAAGAACTAGACAATGGAAAATGGATGCAAAAGAGATATGACAAGAAATTTGGGAATTAATGGAGGAAATGATGTTGACCTTGTATTACATTCATGAGAAAATCATGAATAGTCAAAGTAGTCCATATTAAATAACAATTATACATAAATACATACATATATATAATTATTATTTAATATGAATTAGTTTTTGTATTTATGATGTTTCTCATGAATTATATATATATATATATTTATATATTTATTGTTAACTCACAACTACATAAATACATGTAATGGATAATATGTCACGTCTTCTGAAAATGACACAACTTATCAATATTATACAGTAAATCTTACATAATAATGATTGATTCAAATTATTATGTAATTATTTTTTACATAATAATCATTGTATTATATCCCTCGTTGTAATATACCTTAGGTATATAACAAGTCTCCTACCCTTAAAAATGGTTTTTCCTCAAAGCAAAAGAAGGATATAACTTCCAAAAAAAAGTCATGTTCTTATGTCTTTCATCTACTTAGACAATGTTAACAACATGAGGTGACGAGATCTTCAAATACTTGAAAAATATTGTCACATTGATAAATTATAAGTCCACCTAAGGTGGACTCTTTTTGGTACTCTCTCATGATAAGGTTCTAAATTTGATCTTCTTTGTTGTTGAATTTGAGGTGCGTATATCATTGTATAATTTGGTATATAAGAATAACATTGACTCTGGTTATGTACCTTGGATATTGAAATGTTGATTCTTGTGTACTATGAATTATATTTTTTGGGGAAAATTAATTTACCCTAATGAGAGTATCTTTATTAATTTGTGTTCTAAATTTATTGTGATGTGCTTGAGTTGTAATGACAATATATGATGTTTTTGTATTCACTAGTGTGACAAATTCCTTTGACTAACAAATGAATTTTTAAATGGGAATCAATGTTATTCCAACCTTCACTAAAGATATGTATGCTATTTTATTAGTGAATTGTTTATTGAACTCATACTTTGGAAGATCTTTAATTCATAAAATTTCATTAGAAATGTCACTATAATTTTTAGTTTTGGTCACTTTTATTGAGGTGACATTATATTTAGTTTCAAATGTTGGAGCCTCTTTCACTTTTACGATTTCACTAAATATTGATAATATGTTTTTCCACAACAATTGAATCAATGTTGATAGCCTTATCCATGGTTTGGGGATTTCATTGAACCTTCCTCTAATTCTTCAACTTTATCATTCCTACACGTAGAAATTTATGATAATTTCTCAAAAAAAATATTTCATCATCCTTGGATTATAGTTTCTTATTGATATTTCCAGTCTTTCTTTTTTAATTTCTTTTAATATTTCTAGGTTTTGTTGTAACTCTTGTATTTGTTGTCGAAGTTTAAACATGTTTATATGTTGCCTCTCAAATTCCCTTCAATTTTCCATCCTAAATTACCATAAAATTTCATTTTGTTTCATTTCCATATTGGATTGTCACAGTTTGTATATGGTTTTTATATTCTAATGTTGTAACTTCTCCATATTTTTTGATAATTTCATTTCAAGATCTTGGACTCCCTATTTTATGGTATTTCTTATGGTATTTTAATTCCTTAATTTATGTTGTTAAATTATATATTGATGAGCCCTAGTATTGCACCAAGGCTGTTGCAACAATGAAGGGATTCTCAACTTAAATATCAACCCGAGATTCGTACAAACATAGAGGTAGTAGTGCTATGTGCACAACATGTTAGGTTCTACTCATGTCACCCTTTGTTCTGAGATCAAATCAAGGTGTTATAGACACCACTCCTTCAGCTAACTACAAAGAGAAAAATAAGTCACAATTTCAAGGATATGAACATGATTCTACTATAGAAGTGAAAGTGCCATACACTCAATATAAATGCTGAATTGAAATTGCATGAAAGGAAAAAGGCTACTCTAGTTACATAAGTAAACCATGATATTCTAGTTGCATACCTAATCAATGTAAAAACCTACTTGCATGATTCATATATCTATTTGCAGTTTCTTGAAAATGAGAAATTCAATGTTCAACACAATTATAAAAAAAATGTTAGTTATAATTATACATGATGTCTTATGTTGGAATTGAGGAGAAAATGGAATTGGGGTAGTCTTAGAATCTTCCTAGAACATGAAATCAAGGCTTGTGGGCCATTATTCAAATTCAATACCCAAGGTATGAAATGTGGAGTGAATTTTGATGAAGAAAAAAAATACTATAAGTCTCCTACAGGAATTGCTACAGGAGGCCCTATTTTGCTACAGGAGGGGGTTCGAGAGCTTTTTAAGCACAAGAATGGTGTATTAAAGGTAGAAAAAGGTGGATGAAGGTAGAAAAAGGTTAGTGAAGGGTGTGGGAGCCCTTTATCCAAGCCCAATACCCCTCGGAGGTCTATCTTGCACCAAAGTTGGTGCCCATGGTGTCCTCCATTTACCTTAGCAGAGTGATCATGGTGGCTACGTCTAGTAGAAATGTGAGGTCTCTAAAAGGGATATGGATTGGCCTAGGTGGATGTAGAAATGTGTGCCCAACCCTGCAGGTCAACACAATCCAAAAAAACCAGTCAAAAACATGTATCAAATCATCACTATTACAACAAAGTAAATTAACATGGAAAATATGAGTTTAATTTTATTAAGATCTACCCAACCCTACAACACAATGCCAATTCATAAACCAATTTTATTAAGTTCTAAGTATAAAAAAAAAAAACATGTAGAAGCATTGTACTCCAATAATTAACAAATTCTAAGAAATCATAAACATATATTTTTGGTTTATTGTTTTAGATCTTCCAATAACTCTTCCCATAAGAGAGGTGATAGGAAAACCTGCAATAACATTTTATTATTATATAATACCTACTAAAACAAAAATAATTGCAATGACATCAACAAGAGAAAGGAATAAATACAAGAGATTGACTAAAGCCTCTAGGTTGGGACAAAACCCAAATGTTTCAACCCTAGAAAACTAACTCTTATTCAGACCAATAGTGAACTTTCCATTAATAGAAAATAAGAGTCACATACATCATATGAAAGTTGAGAATAACATTGGCAAGCACTAGTCTCTCAATAGCTACTCCTAGCCACAACAAAAATTTGAATCCTAATGAGCCTTTTGGTTGTTTTATTTATACAAAAGTAATTGAGGGAAGGTTGCATGGAAATAGGATTTATTCCCTCCAAAATCTAAATATTTGTGGATTTGGCTCCCTTTGATCTTCACATGTACTTGGAGTTACTCGATGGCTAGCGACTTCGAGTTGTTGGTGATTATTTTATGATCTCAAGCCAAGTTGGAATGTTAATTAGGTGGGCAAGCCTCATATATTCTCTCTGGTTTTCTCCATCAAGCCCCTGCATAGTAAATATCTCCAAAAATGCTTCTTTTTCCTACATATTAATCTAATTAGGCCATGAAATATGAAAAACACCCTTTAGTATTCTTACTAAGAATATTATGGCCATAAATGTGAATTAATGCGATAAAAGGAGAGTTTTAAGGGTTGGAGGATAGCACAATGAACCTTAAAATATACCTATTGATGGAACCCACCATCACTCCCATGTTGAAGTGGTTTCTCACCCTTTGAGAAGCTCAATCACTGATATGAAGCTCATTCATGGCTCTAGCTCTAATATCCCAAGTCATCTTAGATGGTGTGACTTCCTGGCGATAGAAAACTTCATTCGCTTCTATGTATTTTGATTTCTTTTCTTATTCTACCTGGTTTCATCTCTTGTGTAGGCCCTATAGTAAAGGAGGATTGAGTTTGATTCTTATCTAGTAGATATTCAACCTTTTCATGATTCTCTTTTATAGTGGGGTTCTCTCCAAGGCATTCCTTAGACTTTCTGGAGAGTTGAACTCTGTGTTTTGCAAGATGTGATGCAAGGGATGCCATATTCTTTAGAAACCATGAAAACATTTTGTCCCTAACATCCTAAATATGTCAACAAATTGTATAATGAATTGTTCTTGGGCTTACATGTACCTATGTTCTAATTCAGGATTAGAGGAGATTAGATTTTGGTTGTTAATGACAACCTTGGGGCTCAAAAATTCTGCTATGATGTGTAAGCACCCCTTTTCTTCCTTTTCCATCACACTTTTCACTTATTCATCCCTTGCTTCCAAAGGGGTTAGTCAAGAGGATAATTCCATCAATTTAATGTATCTCAATATTGAGTTGGGTCGCATAAACTCATGTCTATGAGGATCAGATTATGCATGTAAAACTCATCTAGTTTGGCTTTATCCTCAATACTTGTCCTTCTGCAAAAATCAATGAATTGTCTGTAGTCTTGGAAACTTAAGAAGCCATACTATCTTAGTTCCTTTAGTTTGAGTTAAAACCACTTCTCCTTGATGAAAATGGCATAGATTTTGATGACTTACTATATTGTATGGCTTCCAGAGATAAAATTTCCATAGTAGTAAGTTGTGTCTCTTTCTCTTGCAATTGTTCTCTTATCCTTTTGTTTTCTACCTATAGCTCCTCACTCATGACTTACTCCCTTAGTCTCAAGTCATTAAATTCCTTTCCCATTTCATTGAATTTCTCCTCCATGAGGCCCATATCTTCTACCTTTTTTGATTTTGCAATTTTCATCCATCTATGTGTTCTACCTCTTTCCTTCTCCAACTCAAATAATAGTGGGATAACAATTTTCTCATGTATAATCCTACCTCCCTCAATAAATTTGTAGTAGGATGCTAGGTTGGCTTGTGGATGAGGTTCCTAGAGTTCTTGGGGGAATTTTCCCATTCTTTTGGAGTGGCTTACGCTTCCTATAACACCCCTATTTTCTCTTGTAGCAACCCCTGTTTCTCCTGTAGTAACCTCTATTTCTCCTGTAGTAGACCATATTTCTCCTGTAGAAGCACATGTTTCTCCTGTATCTCTTATGTTTTCTCTTGTGACAGGGAAAATTGTGCCTTGGGAATTTTAAATGTGACTTCTCTAGTGGTAGGCATCCTCATGGGTAGCAAATGTTGCTTAGGCTTAGCCTTAGGAGAGGTAACTTCCTTAATCTTTCCCTCACTAGGTCCCACTTCCTCTGTTTTTCTTGCAGATTCATTAGTATTGATAGAATTTTTTTAAGGAGGGTAAGGCTTCCCTTACCTTATCCTAGTGCTCTTCATTGTTTTAAAATATGACGGACCTTTCCATGGATACTTTATTTTGGGATTGACAGGGGTACCAGTTGTGGCCAATGTAGCAATTACTTCTTGGTTTGTGCTTCCTGGTGAGAGGCTTATTTTTTGTCCTTGTCATTCTATCTCTTGAGGTTTAGTGTTCTCCTCATGATTCACTCCCTCTGTTATTTGTTTCTCTTCCTCTCCTTCCTCAGTTTCTGATGCCTCTTTCTCTTCCTTAGTTTTTTCTTCCTTCTTCTCTTCCTCCTTTCCTTTCCTAACCCCAACACTAGAGGCTTGTGTTCCTTCTTGTTGTATGGAGATAATGACCTGTGGTTCAATGAAAAATTTGCCCTCCATGTCTACAAATTCATTCCATAGCAAAGGGTTCCTTAGGTGGCTGAAAGCATCCATAACAATCAGCTTAAGGAAAACATGGTGAGCAATGTGTTTGTATTTCCCCTCTCTCACTTTCTAGCTCATTTCAATGATAGACTACAAGAGGAAATGTGGAACACTGAGTCTCTGTGGAGTGGGTAATTCTACTTTGAACCTTATCTCATGGATCAACCTAAAATGATAGACATACGTAATTCTTAAGCTCCGCTCACACGATATGTATTTGAGAATGTGATAGGCCACTTCATCCCAGAGATAAGGTAGGCTCTCTCTTCTCACTCCATTTTTATCTTCTAAAGGCTTTTATCTATGAATGAAGATGCTTTTCCTGGATGTAACACCTACTTATTTATTGTCCTTTCTCCTTCGAACTCCCAAGGGTAAGGTAGTCACTCTACTTATGAGTTCAACATTTAAAGAGATAGAAATTCCTCTAACAACAGTAGTGTCACTATTTTCTCCTTGGGAATTTAGCACCATGGGAAAATCTTGAGTTATCTCATTATCATACCCCTATAATTTCTCAAAGCACCCCATCCACTGATGTCTCAAGAAAATTTCTAGAACAAGAGGGTTATGATGGATTATTTTTATGTCTGTGGGTTCTCTTATGTTGAAACCTCTCCCCATTGTTCCTACTTCTCCTTCTCGTGCTTATTTTGGGTGAATTTAATTTTTCCATTAGAGTAGTCTCTAGTGCAAAGATAGTGTCAAATATTTCTTTTTTATTAGGAGGGGAAGGATGATATATTCGTTATTAAGAAAAAAAAACTTTTCTCTATCCCTATCTTACCTTCTAATATAATAAACTTCAAAGGAAACTACTCCATAATTTTTTGCTACAGGATACCCAATTCAATAATAACTCCTTGTGCAGGTGTATAGGAATTAGAGAGCTAGGAAGTTACTTACACTTTTTAGGATGACATTCTTATGTGCATGAGGCTTTGAATATAATATATAGTGTTTTTGGATCCTTTTTCTCCCGTTAATTCTCCCTATAGCTTCCTCTTTGTGCTTCTTGTAGCAATTAAAACCCTCCTGTCACACGGAATGAGTCGATCTTGCGGACAAGATAGACCTTCCTAGAATCTAATGAAGACCTAATGACAAACAA
>APFE031611213.1:74190-93236 GCA_000404065.3 Pinus taeda
TCCTTAACATATTCAGTTGTAAATATTGATGAAAAATCGTTTTCAAAACGATCGCTCTCGGGTAAAAACGAAGACCTGTGATGTAGATCTTCCCATGGTAGCTGATCGAAACATAGGATTTCACAAATTTTCTCATCTGATTGAACAAGTTCGGAAAACGTTTCTAGTTCCGAGGTTGATGTTGAAAATGAGTCTTCATGGACTTCATTCATTAAGTTGATTTGGGTTGATACTGGGTCGGAAAACGACTGCACAGCCTGATATGAAAATTCATACGGACTCAAAGGCATAAGAGTACCAAATGAGTCTAACTCAGTGTCAGAAGGAATGATCCAAGGATCATCATTAACGATGGTTCCTGATGAAATCATATGAATTGTTGCAGTAGAAGATGATGTGTTGATAGGAGGGAACATAAAAGTGCCCAGTAAACCAGAATCTTTAACTAACCCTACACCAACATCCCTATAAGGGATCATAGCTTTGCCAACGTGCTGAATACTCTTAGCAGAGGCCGGGTCGGATGAAAAGTATGACAATTGGTCTATAGTTACGATCTTTCCATTATGAGGGAACTTGATAAGCCGAAAGACCAATGAGACAACAGTTGTCATAGCGTAATACCAACTACGACCCAAGAGAAGGTTGTAATCTAGAGGGGCATCAACCACCTTCACATCTAGATTAACGGTTTTTCCTTCAACCCCTATAGGTAGATCCTGTAAAATGCCGAACAGATGAAACCCACGGCCATCAAAGGCCTTAAGAATTGTCGGGGATTGATTAAGTGAAGGAGAACCAAGCGATCTCCAACAGTGTATTGACATAATGCACGTGGAAGCTCCCTCGCCAATCATAGTCCTATGAACAGGTCTGTTTTTTACTATCACTGGAATCTGGACAGCCATTTGATGGGGGAGACGCAGTGCACTATTTTCTAGATCAAAGATTATTAGGTTCGGGTCCTGAATGTCAACAGCTCCTATAGCTGACAAAAGTAATTTGCGTTGTTCTGGACATGATTGCAGCACTTCCAAAGCCGACATTGCTGAGGGTGAAACAGCTAAATCCTCAACAATGTTGTAATTCTGAGCTGCTCTCGCATGTGGATTGAAAGCAAACCTTCAAAGAACACCCTTAGTGGGCGGTTTGATTACTAAGTCCAGGTTAGGTTTCTCGATCTGTAGTGGATCGAAACCGGGAGCTGAGGTTGATGGATTGGAATGAGAAGATTCTGCTTCTTTTCCATCAACAGGACTTTTACTGCCATAATCTTGCGATCGAGTCGCAATCCTTACATGAGACATCATCAAGATGGGTTCTTCATTGGTACTGGAGGATGAACCTATCATCTTACTATCTTGAGCTGGAAAAGGATCCTTCAAGACAGCAGGAGTTTGGGAACCTTTGATGATTTTTGCAACCTCCGCCCGATGAGGGCAGTCTCTCATATAATGGTCTTCATCACAAATGAGACACGGATAACGAGGTTTGCACTTTTCCTTAGAGGGTTCCACTTTTTCAGGTTTCTCTTTTGGATTTTTCTCTTTATTCTTCTTCTTCCCTTTTTTCTTACCACTGTTTTTTGGTTTAGCTGTAGAAGATTCTACAACGTGAATGTCGGCGGAAAGTTCCGCTGAAGACTCTCCTGTCGGGGAATCTGGCAAGGTTTTTATAGGAGAATAATTCTTAGAAGATTTCTTCTTACTTTTAGTATTCACCGTGCCAATCATACCATCACTGGCATGAGACCCTGAAGGAGCAGCAACAATTTGATTTTGATTAGGTAGGTTGGGGATCTTCTTGTGTAACGTACCCGACTGAGTGTAAACTAAGTCAAGGTATTGCGCTTGAGAAATGACTTGCTCTTCAGTAACTACTTCGGCTTTAGCTACATCTTCAGTGATCTTAGGCAATAAGGATTTTACAAACCACTTAGCTAAGATTTGATCCGGAATATAAACCTTCACTAAACGCTGTCGATGTCTCCATTCATGGATATGATCGGAGATGTAAGTGGACGTCGACTGCTTTAATGAATTTAATAGCTCCGTGCCATTGTCATATCTGACTGGCAACTGAAAATGAGTTAAAAACGAGGTAGCTAACTGACTAAAATAATAAAAAGTGGCTCGCGGTAATTCGATATACCATTTGGCCGCAAGACCAATTAGAGTGCGTTGAAACAAACGTAAACGAATAGAATCATCCAAAATGGAGTTGGATGCATACCAGAGATGATAAGTCATCACATGGTTTGACGGGTCCTCTCCTGGTTTACCTTTGAATTTCAGAATATCATTGGGCAACTTATGCAGCATTGGCGGCAAATACGGAAGATAATTGATTGGATCGTTCGTAAGGCGCGTCAAGTCAGGTAAATCCAAATTTGCAATGAATGGTAACTGACGGTTAGGGTCCTTGAAACTTGGGGTCTGCAAACCAACCCTGGGAGGAGGATATCCAGGATAACTAGGAATGGGAATTGCGTTTGGGATATTTTGTCCTCCTAGAAAACTAGGATTAACTGGACCATACTGGGGTTGCTGAGGTTGTTGATATGTATACCCAGGGTACGGTTGATACTGATAGGTTGGTTGCTACGCAGTAAGACCATATTGAGGTTGATACTGTCCGTGGTACGGAGGTTGATTAAATTTAGGTTGAGAAGTAACAACGGTACTTCCTACAGGCATTTGGACCGAAGTCTGGACCGTAGATCCAGACTAAGGTAAAGAGGTCTGAGGAGTAGATACAGGAACAGTAGAAACCGGAGCTGCTGATACTCCAGAAGAAGGTGGGGTAGATGGAGAAGATGTTGCAGTAGTTGCAGCAGACGTTTGAGGCTGAGTACGAGGTGTACTAGGCCCAGACAGAGAAACTACAGAAGGTGCAGAAGTTTGAGTAGTAGGCTGGACGGGTTGCTGAGATGGACCAGCGACCAAAGGTTGTCCAGGTTGAGATGATGACTGCACATTCGGTTTCAAGACCTGCTGATTTTGAGATGGACCCCACACCAACTTCGTTCCGAGGTATGGACCTTGAGGATACTGAGAACCATAACCGAGTTGAGGGTAAGGTTGATAATATGATGAACCAGAAGGCGGTTGGTAACCTTGAGGTGGGTATTGACCTTGGGGTTGATAACCCTGAGGCACATACTGATACTGGGGTTGACCTTGAGGTACATACTGATATTGAGGTTGATTTTGGGGTGCATACTAGTACTAAGGTTGACCTTGCGGTACATATTGGTACTGAGGTTGACCTTGGGGTACATATTGAGTTTGGGGTTGACCTTGAGGAACGTACTGTCCCGTAGGTATGTACTGTCCTTGAGGTTGTCCCCCGGGCGCAAATTGAGTACCCTGAGGTTGCCCCCCAGGGATATACTAGGTACCCTGAGGTTGCCCCCCAGGCACATACTGAGTACCTTGAGGTTGCACCCCAGGCGGTAACTGACTGCCTTGAGGTTGACCTGACATCATCATAATTTCTTCTGCACTCAACGGTTTCGTACCACTACTTCCAGTTAATAACTTTTGTTCGATAGGATGAGGAGATGCTACCGAAAAAGTACCAGAAATGGACTGATACACAACTAGAACAGAAGGACCGCCGTACAAATAGGCTTCCAGAGATTGGGAATACATGGATGACAGACTAGACATATTCAATGCAGGATAATGATCTCTAGGTGCAGGGTGATAAAAAATGCGAGGTGGTGTAAAACTAAGGCCCGGATTTTCTAAAATATGGGTGAGTGAACGGTACCAAGCAGTGCTCCTAGGTGGACTATAAAAAATCGATTCACGCTTCCTAAGCTCTAAGATATATCAATTATCTGGAAAAGGAGAGCTTTATTCGATATCCGCAATAGCAAGTTCTTCGATCGCTATGAGTCCAGCGGGAAGATCTTGGGTAATTACGGTTTCTACCCTAGGAGAACTAGGACCACTAGGAGTCGGAGAAACAAACTCTGATACGGGAGTAGGAGCAATTTTAGATTCAAGTTCAGATACGTCAGGTTCTTCACCTATATCACTAGTAGACACAATGCTACCAGTAACTTCTGAAATTACTAACGGTTGAGAATCAGAATATTCTACCAAAGAAGGTTCTCCTTCATCAGGTGACCCACTTCTACCGCTACTTGGAGATACGAGAACTCTCAAGCCTTCAATGTGGCTTGGAATGTCTTCAGGAGGTTGACCCCGAAGTCTATGAGAAGTCCTCAGTAACTCAGCCACATTAACATACTCAGGGGATTGGCCCCGAAGTCTACGTGAATGCCTTGGTAATTCAGCCACAGTTAAAGACTTTTAACTACTTCACATGCAAACAAAGTAAAATCTCAATGAAAATCACCTAAAGTTGCTAAAGAACCAAACAAATTGAATCACACGCCTAAAGAATCTAAGAGATCAAACACACGCAAACAGTAACGTTCCGGACCGAAAACACTAGTTGGTGATGAAATCCAACATCGCAGAGTTCGATACAGAAATAGCGGTTGGAACAGTTACCCTGGCAACCTGCTTAATCAATAGACTGGACCAAGTTTCTCCACTTAACCGTCTCGAGTGAAAAGAACCCCCCAGAAAATCCAAGTGAGTCTAGCCGACGTCTGCTCCAGGTACAATGGGATCTTCCCGCCATCATCACCTTAGGAAGAATCCTAGAGAATATGGTCACTAAGGTTACCAACAGAAACAAATATACCTGGGGGAACAGTCTACGATCCGATACGCACACAAGGGCAGAGTAGCAACCTCAATCCCCTTGAAGGCTCCTCGACATAATCCGAGGTTTACCAACAAGTGACCCCAGGCTCCTCAACAATGGTTAATCCGAGGTTTACCTTTTGTAATACGTGAATATCTGGCGTCATTCCCAATGAGGAAGGATTGATTCCCACACTGGTTCAGACACGATCTCGTGCTTCTCCTTTAAGAGGAGCTTTCCCAGAGCATAGATGCAACAATTTGATTTCTCCTACCACAAGATAAAGCTACTTGTTTGTTTTACTATCTTGGAGAGTTAATTACTCCCTACTCCAAGATACTAGCCTAAGCTATATTGGTGTATCAGAGCCCTAGAAACAAAAAATTGCTAGATTGATTTTATATTAAGCGTGATTTTTAGTGGTTTTTGATTAAGTCAAAAGGTGATGGAGATGAAACTTATGGTGTAAAGACTCGACTCAAAATCACTACAAAAATGCACTTAAGATGATCAAATAATCTTTTCTCTTCAATGAAGTTCTAGCTAGGAAAGAGTTGGAAGATGCAAATACTTAAAAACACAAATCTTTCTTAATGATCAAATCAAAAGAAGAGTATTCGTTTCAATGCACTCAAAAACAAGACAACTAATTATTTCCACAAGAATTTCTCTTTTCATTCGAAAACTCAAATGCTACTAAGAACAAAATTTTTCAAAAGAGACCTTTCATTTAAAAAAAAAAAAGCATTTAAGACTATAACTAAAGCAAATCTTTGATAAAACTATTGAATAAAGCAAACTTAAGATCTACAAACTAAGAAAACCTATTTGAAGTAAAAAGCTCATAAAAAGTCTTTTTGAGGATGTTTTACTTGGTCACAAGCAAAACAAGGACTAATTTGTCCAGAATCACAAATAAGTCAAGAACAACCAATTTTGTTTTCCTTTTGAAAATGAAAATCCAAACTTACAATCACAAGTCTTTCGAAGTTTTGTAAAGAGAAAACCCAAAGCAGATTCCTCAACAAGGGGAGATTTCATAAATGGTTAGACTCTTAAGAAGACTAGTAGACACTAAGGTGATCTGAAGTCCCTATAGTCTCTAAGCTCAGAGCCACTACACAACCAAATCGAAAAACAAACCCAACAAGCAAAAATCCTAGGAATTTCACCTAAAACCATAATGCTAATGAAATTAAGCCAAGGAAAGATTTCAACCAGTCACATGCAGGTATGGGCAGAGGATAACCACTAGAAAAACAAAATAAAACTAACTGAAAGAGCAAAAGTCAAAATTTTCAAAAATTTAGCAGGGTACACAGGTGCAGAGTTTACCCAGGTGTGTGTACGCTCTGTGCACAAAGTAAAAGTGCGTACAGGTACGCACTGTGCTACACGTGCAGACTGCGGACTTTGACCAAAGTAATGAAAAATAAAAAACAAACTAAATCCACTAAGTCTACCCAAATCCACACACAACAAGCCAAAAATAGAAACAAAAGGCAAGTTTCTCAAGTCAAAAACGAGGAAAACAATCAAGTCCCCAGTGGAGTCGCCATTTTGTCACGCGGAATGAGTCGATCTTGCGACAAGACAGACCTTCCTAGAATCTAATGAACCTAATGACAAACAAACCAACCAGACACTATCTTTCTCTAAATGCGCTTTATAAATAATGGCAAACAAATGTGTTGAAGGCCTACCTCATGTCCAACGCAAGTTTGGAGATGCCTTCGCTCCTTTGATCCAAGTAAGTTCCTTTGTCACAAACCTGCAAGCACAAACCAGGCAAACGATTAAATAGCACCTGAATAACCAGTATTATAAAACATATTCAACATGAAAGTCAAGGAGTCCATGAAACAAATAACATGAGATACTTGTTGAGAAAAATGAGCTTGATTGTATTAATTCAAAAGGAAAGAACCTTACAACCTTTGCCTTGACGCTGTACAAGCTCCTTCCAGGGTCCAACAAGGAGTCTCCTCTACTTTGACAAGCTTCACTCACTCCCTAATGGGGCCAAAAAGGTATGTGATCTCTCCTCTTAAGCTCAAATAGGAAGTCTTGATTTCACTAGCATTTACCCTCAAAAGTTCAGCTTCTAACCTCCCTGGCCACTGACCCGATGCCTCAATTTATAGTGCAATGGAGATCAGTTACTAGCTCCTCCTTCAAAGGGATAGAGTCCTCCTTCAAAGGGATAGCTCCTCCCAACAAGGGATTAGTTCCTCCTATGATGAGATGCATGAACCACTTGGAGCGAACAATCCACGTAACAAATGCTTCTAGAAAACCCTAGAATTAACCCAAGATGAGTTTTTTAAGATAAATATTGCGCCTTTTGACTTTTACAGGGGTACGCACCCTCCCCTTTACATACAGAGCATATAAGTACGTAGAAATCCTGAACAAAAGGTGCGGGCCCACAGGCAAAAGTGAGAGAAAGTGCAGAACCAAAGTTACATTTCTTTTTTGATGTCTTTCTCTCATTTCTAAAGCTTGTTTTGAAGAGCTGAGGTCTGAGACTTGTTTAGGAAGATGGTATAGGTGGTGATAGACCCATACCGACTGCAAATAATCAAGGTGACGATATTTTTGTGTAACAGATTTCCCCCCTAAAGTGCGAAGTTTGTAGTATATGAGGATTTTTTCATTTATCATTTAGGAAGAGTGAAGTGCTTTATCATTTCGAGGATCATCTTGCGGAGAGCCCGGTTGGAACCTGTAAAAACATTCAATGCAAAATATATATATGAGATCATATCATCGCTGAGGTAGGCATTCCTATTCTCAGATAAAAACTGACTAAGAGACTGAAAAACTGACTAGAAGACTAACTACTGCTCTGATATAGGAATGATTTCGTAACACATCATAAGTACAGACACATGTGGACACAGTATGGACCGCAACCATCTGTTTATGATTGGTCTACAATATAATGAATACAAAACTCCTCGCAGCCTGGATGGTGGAAACTAGATTCCAGGGTCTTCATCTCTACTTCCCGAATTGGTACGATTCTAGCCATGTGAATAAATGAGTCGATGTCGAACATGGTAGAAACCACTTGATTACCAGTCAATGATGTAAACTGTTAACAAGCATGAGAGAAACCACCAATAATGACAATGGTTCTCAAAGTACTCAGTACAATCCATGAGATGTGATAAGATGTGTTGATGTCGAACATGTCATGGAATCTCTTGATCGAAAGTCAATGATGTAAACTATCGTCAAAAGCAAGAAACCTGCCATTGAGGCATGCAGATTTCAAGGTACCGACGATTCCTAGATCATCTTCTAGATAATGAGTTGAAGTCGATAGAAAGATATCCATCATAGGCAAGCCCACGACATGAAATCATAGATCAAGTTGAAGAAATTTAGTTGCAAGGACTGACTCAGGGATGGTCAAGATGGATGACAGACATTTTGCAGATGAATGGCTTATTTGCACTGACCTCTTGAACACATAACGACATGACAGATGGTTTGGTGATGATTGACCCAAAGTTAATACCCAGAAACCGGCTGAAGACTTTCAATATGGTTCGATCAACTGTTAGGTAAAGGATTTCCCAACCCAGGTGAATGAAAGTGTCGTGTTCAAGAGTGGTTATAAACTATGAAAAACAGACTCACTTTTCTCTCTTTTCCCCCACCATTTCTGGCAAGTACCTCTTTATTTTTTACAAGCTTGAGGAGGATAACATATGCTTGATTATAAGCTCACCCTTCGGGTGAGTCCAACTTAGTTTAAATTCGAACCCTAAGAAGGAGTGGTCCGTTCCTGTTTGTAAAAGAACAGGTCCTTTACTGTCGAAATTTAACGAGTTCAGTATAGGAGAAACTCGACGTTTTTCAATTTTAGAGAGTCTGAAAAAACTTAAGAAGACTCTAGGGTTTGACTTTTTCGTAAATTTGTGTCTCCCAAGCCCGAAAAAGTATAAAATAATACTTGAGAGAACCGCTTGATCTTTTACCACCAAGGAGTGCTTTTCGTTATTAGTGTCTTTGATCCGAAAAAGTAGAAAAGTGACCAAGGACACGTCATTTTATAACCAATATTGAATTTGAAACAACAAAAATCCGGCGATCCTTTTACGTTTTTACGGTCGAAAAAGAGCTGTAAATAGACCATCTTTTAATTCCATTTTAACGAGCTTAAAAGAAAAACTCGGCAATCTTTTCATGTTTTAGGTGTCAGAAAAGGGCTTAAAAGGTGACTCTGGTTGAAATTGATAGATTTCGCCTAAATAATCCTATTATCTTGCACAAAACCACAAACATTACTCATACCTGCTTGAAAGAGATAAAAATGTCGTAATAATATCTTTTTAAAGTGAAACATAAACAAATTTGAAATTTATTTACTCAAAAAACTTATAAAAAGGGGGTTTTACCATTCATTTTTACCATTTGTGATTTGGGTGAGGAAATAGTGCTTTTGCTCTGAAAACTTCCCGAGAGGATTGTGAAAAATCCAACCATCAGAATCGGACGCCGTCTTCACCAGGTAATCCACATCATCCTCCTCTTGTTTTTTAATTGTTTAATTTTTCAATTTGGTCTTTTATTTTGTTTTTTAGGAGGGTTTTTAGGCCAAAAACCCACGCTCGGGGTACGCAGGCTAACCACTGAGAACCTGCAGACCCCGAATTTTTATCCATTGGGAAAAAGCTCGGGGTCCGCACCTTCCATGTGGACAAAGTGCAGTCCCATGCACTGTGTCCAACAGGAAGGGTGCGGGCCTCGCCGCGAGGGTTTTTAACCCAAAAACTCTCAAAAATAGACCAAATAAAAATCATTCTAGCATTCTAATTAATCTTTTCGCTTGATGTAGGTAGTACGCCATGCTATATTGGCGCGAACAAGAGCACGAGGATGTGGATGCTGCCGCATGGAATCATCAACCTTCGCTTGATGCTTTGAGGGCGTGCGGACTGTAAAAATACTGGGCCATTCCTGGCATGAGGGCTCAGGTGGATTTCTTGCAGTGGATGGTTGACAGATGGAGTGTACAGGACCAGTGTTTCTTCATTGGTGGCCACCAGCTCGAGATCGAGCTGACGGACATATACTTTTTGACTGGTTTGCCTAAGAGAGGCGCTGACTTGACTCTGTTCGGGACTAGGGCGGGTGGCCAGTCCGTCGATAGTCTCCGATTGGAGTACTGCAACATCTAGTCTAGAGACAAAGGGATAGACATAAAGACCATATCCCTTCCTGAGCTCAAGGTGATTGCATTCACTGTTACTAGACTGTGCGGAGCTGCCGCATTACATATTGCCACCGGATCCTAGATGCATATGGCGGTTGATTGCTTTCAGGGCATCGTCTTCAACTGGTACGATGCTGTGTTGGCCAATGTGAAGGGCCAATTGACCAGGGCCAAGAACGGACAACTGAAGACTTTTGGTTATGGAGCTTTAGTCGTGAGATTTGGCCTGGAGAGGATTCCTATGCTCATCCCGCAGCAGCTTACAGTTGGAGTTGGACATCCCCAAGAGCCCAAACTGATGCGATGGGTTGCAGTCATGGCCCGTCATCCTGACGAGGGGACCGAGGTCGTCTGGTTCAAACCTGAGTTTTTCCAATGGTTAGAGCACCAGGTTTTCTCTATCCAGGACTTTCCTTATGCTGGAATTGACTTTCGTGGAGACCCAGACATGGCTATTCCTCCAGGAGAGCAGTGGGACAACTCAGGTAATCATTTTCAACACTTTCCTAATGTTAATTTTTTTTGTTATTTTTATATCGTCTCAAATCTGATAGTAATAATTTTAAAATGCAGATGTGGGTCCACAGCGACCAGCCGCTCTCCGGCCTTTCGAGAGAAAGCAACCAGTTGCACCAGCTCCAGCCCCATAGGACGAATCAGCAGAGACCTTGGCCGAGTTGGAGAGTAACCTAAAGCGCTTGACAGGGGACATTCCCGAGACTAGCATAGACGACATCCCTCGTTAGCTTCAGCGCTATGTGATTGGAGTCCCTGGACCTTTTAGGAGGTTCCTTTGTAAGGTGGCCTGTGTAGTGGTTTCGTATCGAGATCATCACCAGTGATGGGATGATCGCTTATGTAGTCACATGTGACATTTTGCTTTTTGTAAATATCATTTTTGCCGATCATAAGGTGTTTTTCAACCTATGATCGAGGACGATGTATTTTTTGACACACTCCTATATATATATGATATCGTTATTATTGGCTTGTCTTGTTAAACATGTTATGGAATGTTTTTAAATTTACTTGTATGATTATCGCACATGTCTACTTAACACTTGAGAAGTAATTGCATCTGCTAATGTATTTAAAGATCTTGGAATATGCTGATATTCAACGTAATCAAATTCACGTTCCAAGAGACGCACTCTCTAAAATAATCTTAATAAAACTGGATTTCTAATGGCATATACTCTATTAAGATGTAATACAACGAGTTCAGAATCTAACCTCACTATCAAACTCCGAATCCCAAATGAAATAAATTCAGATAATAACTCAATCACTGCACTATATTTTGCAATGTTGTTTGTTGTTTGACCGAGGCTTACCCCATGCATAGATACCAACTCGTCAGAGGGCGAATAGATAACCCAAGCTGCGGAAGAAATATTCCGTGTACTACGACAAGCGCCATCAGCGAAACCAATATATGTTTGAAGAGGCGTCGACATCTGCGACATCAAATGTAAAACCAAGATAAGCAAGAATAACGACGAAAAACTCAATCTCTAAGTTAAGCACACTTTAAACTAAAACACACCAGCTAGAAGAAAAACTAACCTAACTAAAAAATATCTCCGCACTCACTTTAAGCATAATATCTCTTCAGGTAAAGACCATTTATGGGTTTACCTAAAGAGACCCCATCAAAGTCTACCAATTCATAGGCCCCTTTCGCTAGCTTGCGCTTGACAACAAAAATACCATGCCACATAGGCACGAATTTTCCAGCGCCCAATTTATCATTTGCTTGATCGTACAAAAGGACTAAATCTCCTTCCGAAAAATTTCGAGGGGTTACATTTCGGTCATATTGAGCTTTAATCTGTTTGGCATGAGATTTGATCGCTAATGCAGCATCGCGGTGATTCTCATCTAGCTGAGCCAAGTATAACAAACATCTTTCCTCTTCGGAAGTAACTTGAAGTAATTCGATGGCCATTCGCAATGACGGGATTTCACAATCTATAGGTAACACAGCTTCCAAATCATAAACTAGTTGGAAAGGAGTGAACCCTATTGATGTTTTGACTGAGGTTCGATACGCCCACAGCGCTGAAAATAACATGTTGTGCCAATTTGACCAATGAATCCCAATGATTTGTCGAATCATGATGACAAGAACTTTGTTGATGGCTTCAACCAGGCCATTAAATTGTGGATAATAAGGAGTTGAACTGTCATGACGCAAGCCAAGCTGGTCTGTAAGTTCAGTCATCATAACGTTTCGAAAATGATGCCCATGATCAGTGATAATCACTTGTGGAACAAAAAACCTAGCAATGATATGATTGAATACGAAAATCGCAGTTGTTTTGCCGTCAGCCTCAAATGTAGGCATCGCCTTGGCCCACTTGGTAAAATAATCTACCGCAAGGATAATATATGCATGCCCCCCGGCCGAGTGAGGGTTACATGTAATAAAATCGATACCCCATTTGGCAAAAGGACCAATAGCAATTATAGGGTGAAGAGGAGCAAGTGGAGCACGCATCTTTCGATCAAAAATTTGGCAGTTGCGGCATTTTAGGACCGCAATAATACAATCTTTAAACATAGACGGCCAGAAGTAGCCAGCGCGCAATATCTTTTGGGCAGTGGCATACCCAAACATATGACTGCCACACGCTCCAGAGTGACAGTCATTGAGGACCCTTTCAGCTTCCTCATGAGTCAAACAATGTCCTAAAACAGTGTCCGCCCCACGACGATAAAGAGTATCTCCAATAATTTTGAATTGTTGGGACTGGAATCGTATTTTTCGACGGTCCGATAGTGAAATATCTGGCTGAAAGGTTTGGGTTTGGAGATAAATGATGATATCCCCGTAACACAAATCTAAAGTGCTGATTAGAAATAAGGATTTGTCCGCAATGGGCTCTTCCACCACAGTTTCTGTGTCAGCACGCGGGAAGTCACACATTAATTCCGCAAAAACTAAAGATTTCTTCGACTTAGACTTTTCAAATTCCAAGTCAAACTCCTGCAGAATAACAATCCATTTGGAGTACTTTCCCCCCAGCAATTGCTTGGTCAAAATATAGATCATAGGGTTGCAATCAGAAATAACTGTAGTTTTACATAGTAAAATGTAATGACGAAAACGTTGGACAGCTTGAACAGCTGCCAATGCCAATTTCTCCACATTTGAATATTTTAACTCAGTTGGATTTAACGTGCGACTAAGGTAATATATCACATGTTCAGTACCAAATTCATCTTCCTGAACTAACACCATTCCAATGGTGGAATAGGAAGCGGCGAGATACAAGAAGTAGTCCTGGTTGTAGTTGGGAGGATGCAACAACAGTGCATGGGTCAACGCGTGTTTTAGCGCATCCAAAGATTTCTCAGCTATCTCGTCCCAAAAGAATGAAGTATTCTGCTTCAACAACCAGGTAAAACCCTGTGTGATCTCGGCGTAGTTAGGGATGAATCGACGTAAAAAGTTTGCTTTCCCTTGCAAACTTTGGAGTTGGCGAAGACTCGAAGGAGGAGGCAATCGGACAATGGCTTCAACCTTCGAGGGATCGATGTGAATGCTGGCTTTCGAAACAACAAACCCTAGTAACCAACCCGTTTCAATACAAAACACACACTTGTGGGGATTCAACCTAATCTAATAATGCCTACATCTCATAAAAATTGCTCTTAAATGGACGAGATGGTTAGTGCGATGTAATGAATGAGCAGGCAAGTCATCGAGATAAGGTTTTACAATGTGCTTAATATCATGAAAAGCGTAAGACATGGTCCGTTGAAAAGTTGCCCCGGCGTTCTTAAGCCCAAAAGGTAATTTGCAATAAGCAAATGTCCCCCATGGACAACTGAATGCCATTTTTGGTTAATCAACAGGTAGAATATTGATTTGATTGTATCCGGAAAAGTCATCCAGAAAGGAGAAAATTTCACTGCCGGCACAATCGTCAATGATTTGATCGATATAGGGAGTAGGGTAATTGTCCTTCGGACATGCTCGATTAATGTCCCTATAGTCGATACATATTCTTATTGTCCCTTGCTTTTTGTTAACGGGAACAATATTCGATACCCAATCCGTTAACGGGATCGGATAAATGAAACCTACTTTGAGTAATTTTTCAACTTCTGCTTTAATTGCAGGAGCTTTCCTTGGGTGAATCGGACGCAAACGTTGCTGAACGGGTTTAGCGTCCGGGTAAGTTTTGATTTCATGAACTACAATTGTTGGGTCAATTCTTGGCATTTCCTCATATGACCAGGCAAACACATCGCGGAATTCTTGAAATAGGGCCTTATATGTTTGAATTTCATATTATGTACAAGAGGCACCTATATGAACATTTTCAAGAATTCCAGGCTTAACTGAAATGTCAAGGGGAATAGTTCGAGAAATATCTCCCAAGTTTAACTCAGAATCAGGATGTTTCATTGGATTCTGAGCGTCCTTAACATATTCAGTCGTAAAAATTGATGAAAAATAATTTTCAAAACGATCGCTCTTCGGTAAAAATGAAGATCTGTGATGAAGATCTTCCCATGGTAACTCATCGACGCATAAGATTTCACGAAGTTGTTCATCTGTTTGAACAAGTTCAGAAAATGTTATTAAATCTGAGTTTGATGTCGAAAGTGATTCCTCATGGACCACATTCATTAAGTCAATTTGGGTTGATGTTGTGTCGGAAAATGACTGCACAGTCTGATACGCAAGTTCATACAGACTCAAAGGCATAAAAGTACCAAATGAGTCTATCTCAGATTCAAAAGGTATGATCCAAGGATCATCATTAACAATGGTTTTTGATGAAATCATATGAATGGTTGTAGTATAAGACGATGCATTGATAGGAGGAAAAGGAAAAGTGCCCAGTAAACCGGAATCTTTGACTAGTCCTACACCAACATCCTTATAAGGGATCGTCGCTCTGCCAACAAGCTAAATGCTCTTAGCAGAGGCTGGGTCGGATGTGAAGTATGACAACTAGTCTAAGGTTACGATCTTTCCATTATGAGGGAACTTTATAAGCCGAAAGACCGATGAAACAACAGCTGTCATAGCGTAAGACCAACTACGACCCAAGAGAAGGTTGTAATCCAGAGGGGCATCAACCACCTCCACATCTAGATTAACGGTTTTACCTTCAACCTCTATAGGCAAGTCCTGTAAAATGCCGAAAGGATGAAACGCACGGCCATCAAAGGCCTTAAGAATCGTTAGGGATTGATTTAGTGAAGGAGAACCAAGCGATCTCCAACACTGTATCGACATAATGCACGTGGAAGTTCCCTCATCAAACACAGTCCTATGAACAGATCTGTTTTTGACTATCACTGGAATCTGGACAGCCATCTGATGAGGTAAGCGCAGTGCACTATTTTCTAGATCGAAGATTATAAGGTTCGGGTCTTGAACGTCAACAGATCCTATAGCCGACAAAAGTAACTTGCATTGTGCTGGACATGATTGCAGCACTTCCAAAGCCGACATTGCTCAGGGGGAAATAGCTAAATCCTCAACAATGTTACAGTTATGAGCTGCTCTCGCATGTGGATTGAAAGCAGAGTTTCGAAGTATACCCTTGGCGGGCGGTTTGATTACTAAGTCAGGATTAGGTTTCTCGATCTGTAGTGGATCAGAACTGGGAGCTAAGGTTGATGGGTTCGAATGAGAAGATTCTGCTTCTTTACCATCAATAGGACTTTTACTGCCATAATCTTGCGATCAAGTCGCAATCCTAACATGGTACATCATCAATATGGGTTCTTCATTGGCACTGGAGGACGAACCTATCATCTTACTGTCATGAGCTGGAAAAGGATCTTTCAAGACAGCAGGAGTTTGGGAACCTTTGACAATTTTCAAAACTTTTGCATGATGAGGGCAGTCTCTCGTATAATGTTCTTCATCGCAAATGAGACACGGATAACGAGGTTTGCATTTTTCATCAGTTGGTTCCGCTTTTTTGGTTTTCTCTTTTGAATTTGTATATGCTTTATTCTTCTTCTTCCCTTTCTTCTTACCACCGGTTTTTGATTTAGCTGTAGATGACTCTACAACGTGAATATCGGCAGAAAGTTCCTCGGAAGACTCTCCTGTCAGGGAATCTGGCAAGGTTATGATAGGAGAAGAATTATTGGAAGAATTCTTCTTACTTTTGGTATTAACCGTACCAATCATACCATCAGCGACATGAGACCCTGAAGGAGCAGCAGGGATTTGATTTTGTTTGGGTAGATCGGGGATTTTCTCGTGTAACGTACCAGACTGAGTATAAACTAAGTCAAGGTACTGTGCTTGAGCAATTACTTGCTCTTCAGTAACTACTCCAGCCTTAGCTACATCCTCAGTGATCTTGGGTAGTAAAGATTTTACAAACCATTCAGCTAAGATCTGATCTGGGATATAAACTTTCACTAAACGTCGTCGACGTCTCCATTCATGGATATGATTAGAAATGTAAGTGGACGTTTACTACTTTAAAGAAGTTAATAATTCCGTGCCATTGTCATATCTGACTGGCAACTGAAAATGAGTTAAAAACGAGGTAGCTAACTGACTAAAGTTATAAAAAGTGGCTCGCGGTAACTCGATGTACCACTTGGCCGCAAGACCAATTAGAGTGCGCTGGAAAAGTCGTAAACGAATTGAATCATATGAAATGGAATTAGATGCACACCATAGGTGATAAGTCATCACATGGTTCGACGGGTCCTCTCCTAGCTTACCTTCGAACTTAGGAATATCACTGGGCAACTTATGCGGCATTGGCGGCCAATACTGAAGATAGTTAATTGGATCGTTCGTAAGGCGCATCAAGTCAGGCAAGTCCAAAGTTGCGATAAATGGTAACTGACGATTAGGGTCCCTAAAACTCTGGGTCTGCAGACCAGCCCCAAGAGGAGGATATCCAGGATAACTAGGAATGGGAATCGCATTTGGGATATTTTGTCCTCCTGGAAAACTAGGATTAACTAGACCATACTAGGGTTGCTGAGGTTGTTGATATGTATACCCAGGGTACGGTTGATACTGATAGGTTGGTTGCTGCTGAGGAGGACCATATTAGTACTGTCCTTGGTACAGTTGTTGATTATATTGAGGTTGAATAGTGACAACCGTACTTCCTACAGGCATCTGAACCAAAGTGTGGACCGTGGGTCTAGACTGAGGTAAAGATGTCTGAGGAGTAGATACTAGGACAGTAGAAACTAGAGCTGTCGATACTCCAGAAGAAGGTGGGGTAGATGGAACAGATGTTGCAGCAGTCGCAGCAGACGTTTGAGGCGGAGTACGAGGCGTACTAGGCCGAGACTGAGAAACTACAAAAGGTGCAGAAGTTTGATCAGTAGGCTAGACAGGTTGCTGGGATGAACCAGAAACCAAGGGTTGTCCAGCTTGAGATGACAACTGCGCATTCGGTTGCAAGACCTATTTGGATTGAGATGGATCCCACACTAAATTCGTTCTGGGGTATGGACCCATAACAGGTTGAGGATATTGAGGACCATAACCGGGTTGAGGGTAGGGTTGATAATATGATGAACCTGAAGGTGGTTGGTAACCTTGAGCTGGGTACTGACCTTGGGGTTGATAACCCTGAGGCACGTACTGATACTGGGGTTGACCTTGAGGTACGTACTGATATTGAGGTTGATTTTGAGGTGCATATTGATACTGAGGTTGACCTTGAGGTACATATTGATACTGAGGTTGACCTGGAGGTACATATTGAGTCTGGGGTTGACCTTGAGGAATGTATTGTCCCGTAGGTATGTACTGTCCTTGAGGTTTTCCCCTAGGTGCAAACTGAGTACCTTGAGGTTGCCCCCCAGGTATATACTGGGTACCTTGGGGTTGCCCCCCAAGCACATACTGGGTACCTTGAGGTTGCCCCCCAGGCGGAGACTGGCCACCTTGCGGTTGAGGATTAGGAATGAAACCTGACATCATGAGAATATCTTATACACTCAACGGTTTAGTACCACTACTTCCAGTTAATAACTTCTGTTCGATAGGTTGAGGAGATGCTCCCGAAAAAGTACCAGAGATGGACTGATACCCAGTGGGGACAGAAGGACCGCCGTTCAAATAGGCTTCCGGAGATTGGGAAAACATGGATGATTGAGTAGACATATTCAACAAAGGATAGTAATCTCTAGGTGCTGGGTGATAAAAAATACGAGGGGGTGAAAAACTTAGTCCCGGGTTTTCCAAAAGATTAGTCAATGAACGATACCAAGCACTGCTCCTAGGAGGACTGTAAAAGATTGATTCACGCTCCCTAAGGTCTAGGATAGGTCGATCTTCTGGAAAAGGAAAAATTTCTTCGTTGTCAGAAATAGCAAGTTCTTCAATAGCTATAAGTCTAGAAGGGAGATCTTGGGTAATTACAGTTTCTACCCTAGGTGAACTAGGACCACTAGAAGTTGGAGAAACAAACTCTGATATGGGAGTAGCAGCAATTTCAGATTCGGGTTCAGATATTTCCGGTTCTTCACCTATATCACTAGTAGATGCAACACTACCAGTAACTTCTGAAACTACTAACGGTTGAGAATCAGAATGTACTCTCAAAGAAGATTCTCCTTCTTCAAGTGACCCACCTCTACTGTCACTAGGAGTTACGAGGACTTTGAAGCCTTCAAGCTGGCTCAGTATGTCCTCAGGAGGTTGGCCCCAAAGCCTACGGGACTTCCTCAGTAACTCAGCCACATTTACAAACTCAGGAGATTGGCCCCGAAGTCTATGGGACTGCCTTGGTAACTCAGCCACAGTTAAAGACTTTTAACTACTTCACACGCAAAAAAAGTAAAATCTCAATGAAAACTACCTAAAGTCTCTAAAGAACCAAACAAATTGAATAACACGCCTAAAGAATCTAAGAGATCAATCACACACAAACAGTAACTTTTCGTACCGAAAACACTAGTTGGTGATGAAATCCAATGTCGCAGAGTTCGATACAGAAATAGCGGTTGGAACAGTTACCCCGGCAACCTGCTTAATGAATAGACTGGCACAAGTTTTTCCACTTAACCGTCTCGAGTGAAGAGAACCCCCCAGAAAATCCAAGTGAGTCTAGCCAATGTCTGCTCCAGGTACAGT
>APFE031611213.1:93256-124476 GCA_000404065.3 Pinus taeda
AATTTGAGGTTTACCATTTTTAATACGTGAATATCTTCTATCGTTCCCAATGAGGAAGGATTGATTCCCACACTGGTTCAGATATGATCTCGTGCTTCTCCTTTAAGAGGAGCTTTCCCAGAGCATAGATGTAACAATTGGGATTTCTCCCTACTGTAAGATTGACTACTTGTTTGTTTTACTATCTTGGAGAGTTAAGTACTCCCTACTCCAAGACACTATCCTAAGCTATGTTGGTGTAATAGAGCCCTAGAAATAAAAATATTTCTAGATTAATTTTACTTTAAGTGTTATTTTTATTGGTTTTTTATTACGTCAAGAGGTGCGAAGATGAAACTCATGGTGTGAAGACTTGACTTAAAATCACTAAAAAGATGCACTTAAGATGATTAAACAATCTTTTCTCTTCAATGAACTTCTAGCTAGGAAAGAGTTTGAGAATGCAATGCGTGTAAACACAAATCTCTCTTAACAAAAAAATTTAAAGAAGAGTTTTTGTTCCAATGCACTCAAAACGAGACAACTAGTTATTTGCACAAGAATTTCCTTTTTCATTCAAACGCTCAAATGCTACCAAAACAAAGTTTTTAAAAAGAGATTTTTGTATTTTATAAAAACACTCAAAACTATGACTAAAGCAAATCTTAAGAAAACTAAAGCAAGTCTTAAGGAAACTATGAACAAATCAAATCTTAAGATCTACAAACTATAAAAAACTACTTGAAGTTAAAGCTTACAAAAATATTTTTGTCTTTTCAAGGATGTTTTACTTGGCGATAAGCAAACCAAGGACTAACTTGTCCATAATCACAAATCGGTCAAAAACAAACAATCTTTTGTTCTTTTTTGTAAAAATGAAATCCAAACTTTTAACACAAGCTTTTCGAAATTTTGGAAAGAGAAAACTCAAGGTGGATTCCTCAACAAGGGTTGACTTTACAAATGGTCAGACTCATAAGAAGGCAATAAAAACCAGGGTGATCTGAGGCTTCTATGCTTCTAAGCTCTGAGCTTACTACACGACCGAAAATGAAAATCAAAACCGGCAACCCAAAACTTCTAGGAATTTCACCTTAAAACCCTAACACCAATGAAATTAGACCAAGGAAAGCTTTCAACAAGTCACATGCAGGTCTGGGCAGAGGATAACAACACCTAAACCAAAATAAAACTAATTAAAAGAGGAAAAATCAAGTTTTTCAAAAATTTAGCAGGGTCCGTAGGCTCAGAGTTTGCACAGGTGCGTGCCCGCTCTGTGTGCAAAGCAAACATGCGTAGAGGTACGCACTGTGATACAAGCACAGAATGCAGACTTCTCCTAAAGTTAAGAAAAGCCAAAACAAACCTAGATCCACTAAATCCACCCAATTCCACACACAACAAGGCAAAAACAGAAACAAAAAGGCAAGTTTCTCAGGTCAAAGTGAAAACAAGGAAAACAATCAAGTCCCCAGTAGAGTCGCCATTTTGTCACGCGGAATGAGTCAAGGTTGCGGACAAGATCGACGTTCCTAGTATCTACTGATATCTAGTGACAAGCAAGCCAATCAAAAACTATGTTTCTCTAAATATGCAAGTAAAACAAAGGCAAACAAGTGTTTTTGGCCTACCTTGGGTCCAATGCAAGTTTGTGGAAGCCTCGCTCCCTTTCTCCAAATGAGCTTCCTTGAAGTGTATTCTGCAAACACAAATAAGCAAACAATTAAATAGCACCTAAAAAGCCAATATTATAAAGCATATTCATCATAATGATCAAGGAGATTATGAAACAAACCACATAAGACAATTTTTTGAGAAAAATGAATCTGATTGTATTAATTAAAATGAAGAAGAACTTTACAACCTGTGTCTTGATGCTGTACAAGCTCTTCCCAGGGTCCGACAAGAAGTCTCCTCTACTTTGACAAGTTTCACTCACTTCCCAATGAAACCAAAAGGTATGTGATCTCTCCTCTCAAGTTTAACTAGGAAGTCCAATTCCCTCAGCATTTACCCTCAAAATGTTCAGCTTCTAACCTCTCCAGCAACTGACCCAATGCCTTAATTTATAGTGCAATGGAGGGATACTAGGTCCTCCTTCAAAGGATAACCCTCCTTCAAAGGGATAAAGCCCTCCTTCAAAGGGATAGCTCCTCCTATCAAGGGATTAGCTCCTTCTCTTTTGGGATGCATGAACCACTTTGGAGCGAACAATCCACCTCAAAATCCTTCTAGAAACATCTAGAATTAACCCAAAAGTGAGTTTTTTAGGATAAACTTGCGCCTTTTTTACTTTTACAGGGCTACGCACCCACCCCTTTACAGACAGAGCGTGCAGGTACACAGGTATTATGAACAAAGAGTGCGGGTCCGCAAGTAAAAGTAGGAGAAAGTGCGGAACCAGAGTAATATTGATTTTCAAAGTCTTTCTCTCTTTTGCAAAGCTTGACATGAAGAGCTAAAGTCTGAGACTTGCTTAGGAGGCTAGTATAGGTGATGATAGACCCATACTGACTGCAAATAATCATGGTGATGATATTTTTGTGTAACATAATATTTTTCTTGTTTTGCTTTAGTTCTTCAAGGGCCTCTTCCGTGGCTTGCAAATGAAGTTGTAATCGCTCCTTTTCCTTTGTCTCTTTCTGTAGAGTTTCATACATTATTTCCACTCTTTTGGAAATTTTGAGCATGGTCTCGTACATCACTTTTTCATCACCTATTGTTGCACGTTCCATTGTTCACACTGCAATTCACATCCACGCAAAGACCGCTCCGATACCACTTGATCCAGGTCTGGGTGTGACGAAGGACCCCTCCAAGACCTTTTAATTTCGTGATGTATTAAATTGCATTTAAAAAAAAACATAAACGAATACATGTGCATGCTCTAAAGAAGAGGAACATGACAATCATCAGCAACATAAAAACATAAGCCATTGATAACGAAGTTCGTCCAAGAGGGACTACATCTCGAGGCCCCAATGTCAAGATGGTGTAGGTTGCTGCATTAAGTGTTGTCAATAGTGATGATGTACACAAGAGATTATGTCACGATAATACAAGTAAAATTCCCTCACACATGAGTGGCTCTAAGAGATGTTCCACCACAGGAACTCTCACTAAAAAAGACTCCTATTAGTATGACACAAACTCATGCATGATGAACATCCCACCAACATGACACAAAAGGGATGTCAATGCAAACATGCATGATGACAACATCAGTATCCCATCAACATACAACAAAGGGATCTCAAAGCACAACATGACGAATCATAACAACAAGTACATCACACAGATGATTCTGCATCACATCAAGCCGGAATCATGAGACAAGTAAGAAATAGGATCACACATCAAACATCAAATAGGGATCAGTGCATCACAATGCATAACAAAAGAAGTACATGAACACACTACATATACCTCACATCCTGGGGCCATCTGAAGAAGCAGATGTCAAACTGTTGAAGTTGTTCATACCATCGATCTCACGGCATCAAATCGCATAGAAAATGTTGCTCGCACATGAATGCTAACACCTAAATTACACTTAGAAAAGTGGCCAAAAAATAGAATGAGAAAATGGAAAATCTCAACTCACCATCAGATTTGAGGTGTCGAATAGTGCAAAATTGATTGTCAAACTTCTGAATTTTGAGAAAGTGAGAATCTAGGGCACAATGAATATTTTAGATTCCCCCTAAATTCCTCAAAGATTCTATCCTCCGGGTTGTCTGCAAATCGCCTACTCAGATCAGGAAAGTGACTATGCCATCAGGTTCATGTCACCGAGAGGTGTAATATCGACATAAAGTTTGTCCAATTTGGACACTGTGAAAAATTCACCCTCTTAGAAATTTTGCTCAGTCATGGTTCTGCCTACATTAAAAAATTAAAAAAATATTTTCCCTCATCTTCCGTGCTCACTCCTGGTTCCTCCATCTCCTCAACGCACTGTACAATTGAATGTTTATACTAATTTTCAGGCAGATTTACCAATGATTTGGTTTGGTTTGTTGGTAAAATTGGTAGTTTGTTAAGGAGGTGTCAGATGGTCAAACCCCGCCCCTCCCATTTTAATATCTTATGGTTTTTAATAAACCCACAGGTGTATTATTGTTTGGGTTCTGGTCTACATTGGGCATCTTGACCCATACCCTCCGACCATATTTAAACTAGCGCATTAATTAATTTGGGGTCATATTAAAATTTTGGAGCACCGTTGGATTTTGTTGGTACATTGTTTGGCTGGGCCACGTGGCCGGGGGGGTTCGATTCCTGCAGGCCCAAAATTTGTTTATGGAATGTGGTTAATCAGGGTGTTGATATAATATGACATGAAGTAAGATGTGGGGTGGTTGGGGTGGTGGCCCACCACCCACTCTTTTTATATATATTTTTAACTTTTAGTACTAAGAATGCATTTTCAAAAATTTCAAAATTTGGCTGAAGGAATCATTTTAGCGAGGAAAAATTTTCGCTCGGAATCTGTTCAAAGTTGGCCGAATTCCATCTGCTGGAAAAATTCCAAATTGGTACCTCATTAAGCCTGTCGAGTCAGCAAAAGTCAACCAAAACTTTGATTGCCTCTATCTTCCTCATTCGGACTCGGATTAACAAACCATTCACACTACCACAATCAGGATGACGAGATCTACAGTCTAGTCCTAGTTCAAAAGCATTCTAATCACTTTGATTTTTAAGTTTCCATAAGCCCCCTTTGTCCTGTGTGTGTCTCTGGAGCCACCTGGAGCATCAAAGGGAGATGATTATCAGAGGTTGGAAGGATTGGTTATTGAAAAATTGATGGAATTCCATATCAGAATATTAGCTGGATATGGATATTGCTTATTGGAGATCAAAGTTTTTAAAAGATTACTGAGTTCAAAATCCTCGATTACTGATACTTGGTAGTGGAAGTAATGATGTGGCAGGTGGATTTTCCCTTCGGCTATATTATAATATGGTGATGCTTTGGGTTATATGAAGTTCAAACCAATAAATAATTTCAATTTTAATATGGTTTAGAATTCGGTGATTTGTTTTATTAAACCCTTACATAAAATGTCTTAGACTTTGATTTCGAGGATTCTCAAAGGGATTCTTCCAATATCAAAATCTTGATCACCCATAGCTCTGATATATGGTGTTAATATATGTGCCACTTGTTTAATCATTTAGGCTTAAAGCATAGGTATGATTCTTGTTCTTGGGGGCTCTGTAAGGGATAAGAATAAAAATACTATTTACAAATATAAATAAATATTTTACAAATAAAAGTAAAAATAAAGAAAGAAAATCTACAAAACAAAAAGTTAAAATACATTATATACATATCATTAGACCAAGACACTAAAAAATAATCAATTGACAATTAGACTACATTTACAAACCAAATATCCAAATGAGATCAGTTGAGTTATAATAAGAAGATAAGAATAGATCAAACTCACTGAAGCAATCTAAACTCTAAAAATTGAATAGTAATATGACCAACCATTCAATTAAAGGGTCCCCATAGTGGGAATTAAGCGAAAAATGGGAGGTTTTGTTTTGACCACAACAGGTAAGTATTCATTAGTCATTGGGATTGGAAACCTATATCCTCATTATTGAGTCAATGCCTAGAAAGGCTAACAAAAATAAAAGAAATATAAAGTAATATGAAGCCAAAATGAAATAAAATTTAAATGTAAAATATGGTTGGGACAATAGTTAATGAATTGGAAAAAATCCTATTATGAGGTTTTCTCCCTTCATTAGCAATCACCTAGCTCCTCAAACATTCAATTCTTTATCTAAATAGAGGAGGCCTTGAATGTCTTGGCCCTAATGAGAAAGAAACTAATAACTCTTAAAGGGGTATTGGAAAAACATAAAGCAATCTTCAACTCCTACAATATGCAACAAATAAAGGAACATAATTAAAGAAAAGGGAGCAGCAAATGGGTGGAAAAAACATGTTAAGAAAAGTGGTAACTCATGCCACCCCATTTTTTTCTCTCCTTACAATGTTACACTCAGGATGTTGGATCCCCATTACCTAGACGTAGGCTTGTGGAGCCTTGTCCAAAGTATTTCTAACTCCATGATAAGTATCATCACACACACCAATGAATTGATGGCTTGTCTTGGGTATGTAAGTCCCCATGGGGAATGGAAGCACCAAATAGTGTTGTGGACCTAACCGGGCTAGTTCCATATTAACCCCAAATCTCTCAAGAATTGAGAGAGATCAAATCCCTCAAGGTGAAAACCTTTCTTCAAGTTTTGCATTTACTAGATCCATCTCAATAAACTTGATTTCACTATGAATATCCATCTCTACCTAATTTTCGTAACAAAATTGAGCGAGTATGAAGAATGTTAGAAAATCTGAGCAAAACAAATCAAGTTAATGCAACAATGAGTTGTAATTATTGTATTATTTTATTTTTATCTTTTTTATTTATATGCTTATTTTCATTTTTTTAAGGATGAAATTGTTTTGTATTCAGTAAATGTTTTCTAGTCCAACATTATTGAGTATGTGTTAACTGTAAATCGAGCATAGAAGAAAATAAACATCACCCTCATACTCGGTTATAGAATGTGCCTTGTGTTTGCAATAATCCCTAACATAAGTGAGTTTAAATTTTTTACAAATTCTAATCTAGTTATACAATTAAATGTGACTTTTTTTTGAAGTATTTATATGTCCTTAACATTATATATGGTTTACTATCATTCTTTAATGATTATATGTCTGTAATTAATTTATATCACTATATCTTGATAGGTGTTATTAGGTGATTTCAGATTGTAACAAATATACCTTGAGGGACAACTTGAATCTTCTTAAACACCTACCACGAGGTACTTTGGTCCTTTTTTAAGAGAATTACTAACCTTGTGGCCTAAATGTTTTCCCTATAAATAAGAGCATTGGGCATCAATTAGTTTTCACATGATATTAAATCTATTTATGAGCCTAGATGATGAAAAAATGAGCTAGAAAGATCGGGCATGGTACTATTTGATGATGCACATAGATGGACCCAAGATACCCTTGGGCTATTCTTGAACTTGTTTTATGGATGATACCTAAACTAGAGCCTAGATATGGATGGTTATCAATGAGATGACTTGGTAGTGCTAACACATCCCACTTTGATTCAAATTTTGCATGATTAAATATGCCATGCCTCTCCCATTTCCTTGAAAATAGTGACGTACAATTTATCTTGGATGAAGTGATGGTTGGCAAGGTAACTTTTGGAGAAGCACACATACACTTTGGGACTTTCTTGGAGTGAGAATCACGATTTGACACTTGTATAAGTTCCTTGATGCCTTATTTCATATTTAGGAGGACGAGGTCATGGTTTCCACCATTTTTCTCCCACATGTGTTGGTTATTTTTCACATTTTATTAGGTTTTAAATCTATTTCTAATTCATCTTACATCCTTTGAATGGTTTTACTTGTAAAATTAATGAAATAAGGATTTTTTACCCATATATAAATAGAATATAGAATTATTCACTTCTTCTCTCTTTTTGGAAGTGCACGGGAACTCTTTCTTATTTTCTTACTTCATCACAATGCGATTTTATGATGCAAGTTGCTCTTGGAGAAGGACTTTTGCTTGAAGTTTATTTCCTCATATTGATTAAAGAGATGCATAGTTCTTATCTTCTATATATTGCATTGTAAATTGTGTAAAACTAGATTTGTACATGTGACATGGTTTAATTTCCTATACTTCTATAGAAATCTTGATTCTCTATAGTATGTAAAAGTGATTTCCTTGAATTCCTTAATAAAATTTTTAGTGGTTAATTTCATCCCAAATCTCCACAACATACTTCCATTACAACACAATTTCTTTTTACTATAATTACCTAATAAGGTAGAGAGTTCTAAGTATCTGACATATTTTATCACCCAGTCATTTCCTATTACACAGTGATGTTTTTCATTCCATTAAAATTCAATGAAATTAATACCGAGATAATTTTATATTGTACAATGGTTTTAGATCTTGTGATTGATTTTATTCAAATTAGAATTGCATATTTGTTCCCCATTGAGTGGGCATACTTTCTTTATGTATTTAGTACTAATTGGCCTTTTAATTTGTTCATAGAAAACTTACAACGTTGTTTGTCATCTCGATATTGTCCACATATTTTAACTACACTTAGTAGCACTCATTCCGAAAAATATAATGGTTATCATCACATATAGATAATGCTTTTCAATAAAAATGAATTTCTACTCATGAACTTCATATTATTTAAATGTAGTATATGTTAACCTAAGGAACTAAAGTACCTTGAACTCAATATTATTCATACTATATACTCATATTTTGTAACGTTAAACATCTACTCCGTTTTTAAAACCTTGGCAATGAATTTTTTCAAACCACATAGCATATATATCATATTATGGGGTGGTCCATACCTTACATATGACACTATTATATATAGGCCACACAATGATAAGCCATGACGCTTCATGTGGCCCATTTATTCAACACACCTTCAAGGGTCAGAATACGATATACGATTTCTAGATCGAATGATGAAATTTCATTTTAGGGTTTTATAAAGGATGAGAAATCCATTTTTGCAACTGATTTGGTCACTCAAACTTTTCACTGGGGCTACCAGAGTGTCGTTCTACCCGTGATACATCCAAAAATATTTTTTTCACCGTTTTCCACCTTAATCCTCAAGATGTTGGTTGAATCCTTGACAGGTGGTTAGTTGCTCTGCACGTTGCTCCAATAAATGCTCATTATTGTCCTTGATACTGGCTAATTCTGGTCTCACATCTTTCATTATTTCTAGAAATTAGACTATTGGAGGTGAAGTTTCATCTCCGAACTAAAATAAAATCTTCTCTAATAGTAGGTTTGATCATCATTGTAATTTTTTCAACTTATTTCAGTGTACCACCATAGAAGTAATATCTTAATTTTCTTTTTAGAATAAAGCATTTTCTGTATTATCGACGAAGTTGGGATTTGTCCCTTAAACTTTGAACTTACACCTCTGATGCCACATGTAACATACCTCCATTACATATGATACATTTTTTTTAATATTATACTATAATTACTGAATAAAGTAGCAAATTCTAAATGTCTCATTTTGTCATTTTCTATCCAACAAAATTACGATTTTCATCTCTTTAACAATCAATGAAATTGAAATCGAGAAAATTTTGTACTTTATATTTCTTTAGATCTTGTCATTGCTTTAATTAAAATTTCAGTTACTGAATTGTTCCCCACCCTCATCTTCTACCTCTCGTGGCGAGAGTCTAACTCGCCTCCTCTGATACGATCGCTATTCCGACAATCAATTACTGAATTGTTCCCCATTCACTCGGGATACTTTCTTTATGTACTCCATACTAGTTGGCCTTTTAATTTACTCAAACAAACTTACAGTGGTGTTTCTCATCTCGATGTTGTCCACATATTTGAATTATAATTAGTGGCACTCGTCCTCAACATATTAATGCTTATCATTAATTATATATATCACTCTTTTCAAGATCATGAATTCCTACTCATGATCTTAATTTTTCAAGATCATGAATTTCTACTCATGATCTTAATATTATTTAAACATGGTATATATTATATTACGACACTAAATTCCCTTGCTCTTAACCGTATTCATACTATCTACTCATATTTTGTAATTTTAAACATATATGCTCTTTTTAAAACACTCGATATTTTTTTTCCAACCATATAAGATATATATGATATCACGGCGTGGGGATATGTTCTATATGGTGCATTAGACATATGCCACACAATGATAAGCCATGTCGCTTCAGGTGGCCCATTTATTCAGCACAACTTCAATGGTCGTGATATGATTTCTAGACTCAATGGTGGAATTTCATTTACAGACTTGTGATATGATTTCTAGATCCGATAGTGCAATTATTTACGGATTTATAAAGAATTAGAAACCCATTTTTGTAGCTCATTTCGTCATTTGAACTTTTCTCTCGGTGTTACCAAAGCATCCCTCCAACTGTGATACATCAAAGGGTTTTCGATCACCAATTTCCACCTTAATCCTCTAGATGTTAGCCAAATATTTGATGGGAATTTAGTAATCCCATCTCGAGCCGTATGGTTGTCGAGGTATCAATACGAGATAAAATGTGAATAGAATTGAAAAAAAGGAGATGTAGCTCACAGGTGTGGCCTGCACTTGGAGACTACACTCAAAACAAAGAGATCACTCTCGTACACTCTATTACTCATCAATGAAAGATTACATCATTAAATACAACTTTAGAAATCAGGAAGTTGCAACCAAACTCCTAAACTCTAGGAACAAATCCTAAACTAAGGAGATACGTTACAAGTATGTAACCATTTCTCCATTAATACAAAATAATATTAATTATTTTCAACTCCCCCCCTTAATGGAGAAAGGATTGTCCTAGACTCCTAACATCCCTCTAAACAATTCAAACTTCACACGTGCAAGAGGCTTTGTAAAAATATCAGCCATATTGTCACAAGTTTTACAATATCCAACAATAATTTCTTTTGACTGTAGTTTCTCTCTCATAAAATGGAACTGAGTGTCTATATGTTTGGTGTTTTTATGAAACACTGGATTGTATGCCAATTTAATGGTACTCTGGTTGTCGCTTTTGATGGATGTGGAATTCTCCTGTTCTTTTCCTGCATCATTAAGAAGCCTTCTCAACCAGATCGCTTGACACGTTGCTGCACACAATGCTTGATACTCAGCTTCACACGAAGACAAGGCTACAGTACTCTGCTTCTTGCTGCTCCATGCTATGACCCCGGATCCTATGCTAAATGTGTAACCTGTGATGGACCTTCGATCATCCAAGTTACCTGCCCAGTCTGAATCTGAAAAACCTGCTAGAATAACATCAGATGCGTCAGTGTATAAAATGCCATAGTTAACAATACCAGAAAGATACCTCAACACGCTTTTTGCTGCTACCCAGTGACTTTCAAGCAGTTTTGACACGAATTGGCTCAACACACTAACAGAGTATGCCAAGTCCGATCTGGTTGTTGTGAGATATATCAAGCTGCCAACCAGTTGTCTGTACGTTGTAGCATCAACCTCTTTAGTCCCATCATCACTGCACAACTTCAGATTCTGCTGCAAAGGTGTCGTTGCAGATCTACACTGATCCATACCAAACTTTTCCAACAGATTTCTGGCATACTTCCCTTGGGTAAGAAAAATTTGCCCAGTATCTCTACATACTTCTAGTCCCAGACAATAATGAAGGCTTTCAAGATCTTTCATCTCAAAAAATTGTGCCATAAGCCTTTTGATTCCTCTGATTAAATCATCTGCATCTCCTGTTATAATCATGTCATCTACATACAAAGAAATCAAAATAATCTGCCCCTGATTATTCTACCTGGTATACAAATTTCGGTCATTTAAACTTCTATGAAAGCCATACTCTAAAAAGAAAGAATCAACGTTTTCGTACCAAGACCTGGGTGCTTGCTTTAAACCATATAAAGCCTTTTTCAATCTGCAAACAAGATGTTCCTGCCCCTGCTTTACAAACCCTTCTGGCTGTACTAAGTAAATTTCCTCTTTTAAATCACCATTTAAAAATGCAGATTTCACATCAAGCTGGTGTAGCTTCCAATTACATTTAGTAGCTAAAAAAATAAGCATTCTGATTGTATTTAACTTTGCTACAGGTGCAAAAGTGTCATCAAAATCTATACCTTCCTGCTGTGAATATCCTTTTGTAACCAGCCTAGCTTTTAATTTCTCTATAATTCCATCAGCATTCATTTTTGGTTTAAACAACCATTTACATCCTATGGGTGTTTTATTCTTAGTCAGTTCAACTAAATCCCAAGTGTCATTTCTAAGAATTGATTCTATCTCTTCATTCATTGCAACCCTCCACTCCTTAAATTGACTAGCTTCTTTGTAATTAGTGGGCTCTACAATGTTCAAAACATTTAATATCAAAGTATAGTCTCTCAATTTTAATGGTTTTTGAGTCTTCCTACCTGATCTCCTTGGTAGGGGACTTACCTCAAATTTGTTTTCTTCAGCTTTAAATGGGCTTGCCTTATCACCTTCTTCATGTTCTTCTTTTTGCTCTTCTTTCTGCTCCTGCTCTTTTTCATCCTCGTTGCTTTCATCCATCAACAATGGAATGTGCCGATCATCACCAATGTCATCTTTCCCTTCCTGTACCTCTTCATGAAACACTACATCCCTGCTTGCAAATGTCTTACAAGACTCAGGATTGAATAATTTATATGCTTTAAATTCTGTGCCATAACCAACAAAGATGCATCTAACTGCTTTAGGGTCTAATTTCTTCCTATCAGCTTTGGGTATATGGGCAAATGCTTTTGACCCAAATACTCTTAGATGGTTTACTGCTGGTTTAAATCCATATAAAGCTTCAAAAGGAGTTTTGAAGCCAAGATACCTAGTAGGACTTCTGTTCTTCAAATATACAGCAGTATTAATAGCTTTTGCCCAAAAACTGTTAGACAGACCCTTACCTTGTAGCATGCTCCTTGCGCACTCCACTAAGGTTCTATTTTTGTGCTCTGCAACTCCATTCTGTTGTGGTGTGTGTGGCACTGTATACTATTGAACAATCTCATGAGATTTTCATAATTTCATGAATTCCCCTAGCTTGTATTCTCCCCCTTGATCACATCGGAGAATTTTTATACTCTTACCAAACTGTTTTTCCACCAAGGTTTCAAATTCTATAAAGCACTGGAAATTCTGACTTTTTTTATTCAGAAAATAAACCCATGAATATCTAGTGTAGTCATCAATAAATAACAGAAAATAATATGCTCCTCCTAGTGACCTTGTCTGCATAGTTCCGCATATATCAGTGTGCACTAGTTCTAAAATATCTGTTTCCTTCCTCCTATCATGCACAGGAAACTATTCTCTATCCATTTTACCTAAGGCACAACCATCACAATTTAACTGAATATTACGAAAGATAGGGAGCCCCTCAACCATACCTTTCTTCTGCAATAACATGAGGTCCTGCAAATTCAAGTGACCGAACCTCTGACGCCAGAGTTGTTCGCTTGTCGATCCTCCTCCAACCATGGCTCGCTTTGGTATACTCTTTGCATCCAGTCTATATAGGCTTCCAACTCGCATGACTGTTGCAATTATTTCATTCCTGCAATCCTTTATCACACAATGATTCTTGAAGAACTCTACTTGCATATCTTGATCAACCATCATGGATACAGATATCAGATTTTTCTTAATTCCAGGTACATATAAAACATTTTTAAGGTGACTAATTTTTCCATTTGGTAACTTGACTGGAATCACCCCATAACCTTTAATCTCGTATCCATTATCATCTCCTAAATAAATTTTTGATCCATATGTACTTTCTTCAAGACTATCAAAAAATTCCTTTTACCTGTCATGTGAGAGGATGCTACGGAATTGACATACCAAATATCGTCCTCATTAGATGCTGAAAGGGCACAGTCGACTGTGAATAGTCAAAATTCATGACTGAAGTCTTTATCTTCTTCTTCAACAAAGTATCCTTTGTGCTTTGCACTTGCCTGCTTCCTCTTTGCATCATCAGCCTGCTTCTTAAAGCATACATTCTGTATATGACCCTTCTTTCCACAATAATAACATTTCTTTACAGAATTATTTGCAAGCATACCTTTATGAGAATTCTTCTGCGATGTTCCTCCTCTCTGTTGTGATTGCTGCTGTGGCTGCTTTCCTTTGAATGATCGTCATTTCGCCATTAGCGCAAGATCATAATTCTCGGGGTTCAGGTTCTTCCGCCGCTCCTCCTCTTGCAGCAAGATTCTTGTCAGATCTTCAAATGTGGGCGCTTTCTCCCTTTCCGCCAATCTAGTAACAAACATTTGAAATTCATCACGCATCCTGCTCAGTATGATTGAGAGGAGATCAGAGTCAGACACCACCTCTCCGATGTCCCCCAATCCGTCTTTCACATCTTTAATTCGCGCAACAAATGCAACAACAGTCTCCCTTTCGTCCATCCTCATTGAAAATAACTTGCTTTTAAGCGCCATAATTCGACTTATGTTCAGGGTCTGATACAGATTTTTGATGGTCGTCCAGATCTCCGCGGACATTTTACAGTCTCTGATGTGCGGGATAATATTGTCCTTCATGGACATCTTCAGCAAAACATTCGCCTTTTTTTCTCGTTTATCCCATTCTTGCTCCTGTGTCCCTGCATTCGGCCTCAACTCATCAGCTGTAACTATGGACCAAGCATTCGCACCCTCAAGAAAGGTTTGGATCTTAAACTTCCAATTCGTGAAGTGAGATCCATCGAGTTTGCCAGACTCATGAAGATACGATTCCATCGTATTACTCATTCTGATCAGATCTACAAAATGAATTTACCCAATAGTAAAAAAAAACAATACCTGTCAAATCGATCTGTCACTTCTCTGCCACTGATTTACAGCATCTGACAATCCCACTCCAATGAACAAATTCGACGTTTTTCAATATAGCCGAAAAATTGGTCAGATCAAAATTGATCCGATCTACCTCTCCTGGATAGATCCGCAACTTCTTTGATCTGCACCCCTCACAAATCGTCAAACGAAGATGAGGCTTCCCACAGATCCTCTTGAAGGTGAATTGGCACTCTCCCGAGCGAAAAACCCGCACCAAGATAAAATCGGTGTGAGGCAAGAATACTGGTGTGATTTTTCCCTTAAATTCTGCGCCAATGAGGTGTTTTGGCGCGATGGCACACTTAATTGCCAAAGAGATGCGCCATTCTGGTATTTTGGCGTGCTCCCGAGCAAACAACCCGCGCCAACCCCCTTCTACTCAAAAGAAAAAAACATCCGAGTTCGAGCCATGTGTTCTGCAGTCCACCTGCTCAATGAGCACAAAGCTCTTATGTACACGCGGCCACGGAGGCCCCTCAAGCCACACAGACAATTCTACCACACAGGCAAGCTAGCCACAAAGGTGATAAAAGATTAGGCTCACCCAATCTGAGCTCTAATACCAAGATAAAATGTGAACATAATTGAAAATAAGGAGATGTAGCTCACAGGTGTGGCCTACACCTGGAGACTACACTCAAAACAGAGAGATCACTCTCGTACACTCTATTACTCATCAATGAAAGATTACATCATTAAATACAACTTTAGAAATCAAGAAATTGCAACCAAACTCCTAAACTCTAGGAACAAATCCTAAACTAAAGAGATACATTACAACTATATAACCATTTCTCCATTAATAAAAAATAATATTAATTAGATTACATCATTAAATACAACTTTAGAAATCAGGAAATTGCAGCCAAACTCCTAAACTCTAGGAACAAATCCTAAACTAAAAAGATACCTTACAACTATATAACCATTTCTCCATTAATAAAAAATAATATTAATTATTTTCAACTATACGAAAGTAAAATTTTTATCCTTTTCTATAAAACTTTCTCCTTTCTTGTTAGCTTGATTCTCTGTTACATTATACTCCCTTTACTCACTGTCTCATTAGCGCTTTTCAAAGAATAGATGGAGTAACCAAGAAAATTTAACGAGAGGGTTTTAGGTTTCTTTATACTAATGGTAATCGACATTTAAAAATTAACCCTCATGTTGATTTAAACCATAGTTACCAAATTTGCCAAAATCAACGAAAAAAGTATATAGAAATTCGTGAGTTCGGTTCATGTATCGAATAATTTGAGAAAATTTCGATCTGTTTCGTGGTAGCGTGGCATGGCTACCCAAAATTCATGGTTTATAATTTATGACATAGAATTGTTAATTTGCATGCCTAGAATGGTAAACGCAGTAAACCCTAAACACAAAATAGATGTAAATGGCGGCACGATCGAAAGTGAATTGTGAGCTGAGAAATTTTCCCAGTTGGTTTAAAAGGTTAGGAGAATGAGGAAAGAAAATCTTGTAGTTGATTTTATATATATTTATGTTAAAAGGAGTAAGTTTTGAATATTTAATTTTTAATCAGCTATTAATTAAAAAAGGGTGATCGAAAGTGAATGGTGATTAATTAAAAAAGGGTGAGCGAAAGTGAATTGTGAGCTGATAAATTTTCCCGGTTGGTTTAAAAGGTTAGGAGAACGAGGAAAGAAAATCTTGAAGTTGATTTTATATATATTTATGTTAAAAGGAGTAAGTTTTGAATATTTATTTTTAGGTCAGTTATTAATTAAAAAGGGTAAAATCTTAAAAACTAAAGAAGGATGTAGTTTTGGTTTTAAATATTATATATTAAGAATTTAGATAAAATTTCAAGAAAAATTGTGTGTTTTTGAATTTTTTAATATTTAACTTTTAAATATATATTAATTAAAAAAAGATTTTAGATACGATTATAGTGATCTAGTTTAGAGTTTTGAAAAGAATACAGATTTTGAAAATAGCATATAAGTGTGGTTTTGGTTTTGATTAATAATTTGTAGTTTTAAAATTGTTTATATTGATTAAAATTATTTAAATTTCAAAATAAATGAGAAAAAAATAAAGACAAGGTATCAGAGTTATATATATATATAAATGTTCAATATGTATATTATCAAATGTATGGTCTGGACCAAATTTCTAACTTTCCGCTTTTTCAAATTTGCGAGCAAGATTTTTATCACCATTAATTTTTCTTACGTGTACAAGGATTAGCATGGCTAGGGTGTTCCGGTGCCATCTCAAAGATCGATAACCGCGTGACCATTTTGGGTAATGTTTAAACCCAGTTCCCTTTTCTCTTTATTCTTACATAAAGGCATAAAAGTTTGAGTTAGGGTTTATTGTAAATTTCTTGTTTCCGCGTTATTTGAGTCTACGGGCTATGGTTGTAGTCTACTCAGTTATGTGCTTACAATGATGGTTAACTGAAGTGGTTTACTCTCTATGGTTAACTGACAAGTGGTTTACTCTCTACGATATGTATATATAGTATTTTAATCTTGTTTTAGTAACTCAACTATTTGTATTCTTTTCCACATAGAGATCAGGGTGGAGACATTGTGTACCCAGGTATATTAATTTTGTTAAATATCAACCTTAAAGATTGTTTAATGTTTACTATGCTCAATTTATGGTTTTATGATTTTTAACTTTAGATTTATGGTTTTATGATTTTTAACTTTAGCACTGGTTTTTTCTATGCTAGGTATATTGTCGACTAATGGGGTTCGCATCAATACCCTCAATGTTTGACTAACCTATTACTACATTTGGAATTAATTCGACATTCAGTTTGGTTTTTAGGTTGGCCACCTTCCATATTTGTGCCTGAACCTCTTCTTGATTCTTTAGTAGCTATATGATGCCAAATTGTTTATGGCCACCCGTGCATAATTATTTGCTCTATTTATGGGAGATTTTGGCTTTACAGCCAAATTGAATCTTATTTAGATTTACTACGTAGAAGGCATGTTCTTTGTTTTGTTTTAGGAATTTCTATTTAGCTTTTAGACAAATAAAATTATTATATTGGTATCTGCAATGAGTCTAATGGTACATTTATATTTATTTTTTTAAATTCAAGCACACTGTGGCTATTTAATGGTTCATTTATATTTATCTTTTCTAAATTCAAGCACTTTGTGGCTATTTGATGATAGTATCTATGTCTAGCTTAATCACTATTGTGTTATTAGATATGGTTTTGCATTCTTAAAAATTGATATTATTTCTGTGAAAGTTTATATTATATTTGTGATTAGCAAGTTATGTTTTTCATATATTCATCTATATCTATATTTGGTGTTATGGTTTAAGTTTATCTCATTGTACCTTGACAATCACATTGTTTCGTTTTGTAACATGATTTATATACTACTATAATGCTCATATATTTGGTGTTGTGGTTTGCGTTTCTATCATTCTACCTTCACAATCGCGTGGTTTCCTATTGTAACATGATTTAGATACCACTATAATGCTCATATAGTTTCCAATTGCTGGTTATATTAACTATGTTCAACATTAACCTTTATTTTTCTCTGCTAGATAACATCTAATTTTTTTTTTATCTTTTACATTCTAGAATAAAATATGTGTTCTCTCCAATTGTGCTAAACTCTTAACAATAAATTATCCTTATATTTTTAAGAGAAGTTTTGGGAAAGTTCACTATGTGGACTTGACAACCTAAAAACACAAGAAAAAAGGAGGAGCATACATGCTGTACAAATTGCTCATAAATCAATTCGTATATAACATTGAAATCCAAATTCAAATCCACATAAATAGTACTCATGAGATCCAACAGATTCCAAACAAGGAATTGCTAATTGAGTAAACTCTCAAAAAATTCCAACAACCAGCAACCCAATCCTACCTATATAATAATGTAATAACTATTTCCATGTCCCTTCTTTAATGCTTACATTACACAACTAAAAAGATTAATACAAAAATGAAAAATTACAAGTACATGTCGTATCTTTCTGACTGGTCTTCCTCTGCTATTAACCCCACACTTAATTCTCTCGGACATTGCTCTTTTCACCACCATAATTTTTGAGCTTCCCATTCAACTAATTTAAGACATAGTTGCCTCTAAACATCTTTGATGAATTTTGTATAATTGACGCTCCTCGATCTCTCAAAGGACAATCTCGATACTAGACTATACCTAGCAGTCAATTATGCAACTGACCTTTCTACACACACGAATCTCATAACATAACCTGTAATTGACACTCTTGAAGCCCGAAGCCTGACAAGATGATCCAGCAGCATCCTGCTAAAGAAAATCATTGTATATTTGGTTGACTTGGGGGATCTGATGTTTGATAATGAATTTCACATAGGAAATTTTTTATATTTTAATAATTTGAGTGAGAAATATGTGTGTGACATTTTAAACGTAAATATTCTCAATTATGTGAGAATATTAGAAATGTTAGACTTGTGAAGGTCTCATAAAGATCTTAGGGTTTAGAAGATCCCAGAAAAGGGAATTAGTTGAGTATATTGTGGATCTAAACAAGAAACAGTGGCAGAATCCTTTTGTATATATTTGTAAGCCTCAAAGGCATTGAGAAAAAAGAGAAAGTAGGGCCATTTGAAATAAAGAAAAACATGCCAAAGAAAGTGGGAGGATGAAAAAGACCAGGGCTTGGTCTACCCACATATTTTATATCAGGCCATTTAGATTTGAATATGATTTATAGATAGCATCTATTTGCATCTCTGGAAATTAGATCTATTTGTGAAATCGCAATTTGTTTCTATGTGATATATTTGTAGGTTTATGGGTTGTATATGATTATGTTGATATTGGTTATGCATCCCTTGGCTCAGGAATTAATCCATACTGTGTGTTGCTCCTGTCAGTCACATACCTCATACATTATTTAGAGAGCTTTAAGTGATTTGATCATTGAACAATTTGAAGGTGAAGGCTTTCCTTTTCATTTGACAAAATTCAATGTTTCACAGACTAGATTATTGTCATCACGACAATAATCTATTTGCATATCTGGAAATTATATCTATTTGTGAAATCACAATTTGTTTCTATGTAATATATCTGTAGGTTTATGGGTTGTATATGATTATGTTGATATTGGTTATGCATCCCTTGGCTCAGGAATTAATCCATACTGTGTGTTGCTCCTATCGGTCACATACCTCATAATGAACACACACTTTCTATTATATACGATATGATTCCAAGCTAAGTCATTTTAGCCTTAGAACAAACTCCCTCTTGACTACATTTTGACTACCTTGTTCTCACAAATTCCTATTCTACGCTCTATGTCTCTCTATCTCCTATTGAACACGCAGGCTCATATATATATATCTATTATATAATATATATATATATATAATATATATATATATATATATTATATATATATATATATATATATATATAAGGGAACATTGGATCGAGTCACTATGAAGGATGGATCACATCCTCTCCATGAATCACTTAATTGTCCCTAATTCTCTCTATATGCATACATATGTGGCAAATTTAATTTAGTCTCCAAGAGACTTATCACTTCCATCAAATTAGCTCTATTTATAACAAAATTTGTCCCCTGTTCAGATCTGATGGTCCACGTCCTCCTTGCTCCGCTTTGGATTCCTCGTTTGATAAAGAGTACCATATGCTCCTGCATCAGACTCTCGAGGCACAAAAATTTATGACCTCCTAATCATATGCTTCTCCTTATCCTTAGCAATTCTGCCCACTTCTCAGTGGAACTGCTTTCATGATCTTCTGTGAGCTGCAACCAACCTCTGCAGTAACAGTCTTCCTCTTCTACATGATACCTCACCAAGCTTTCTCCTTTGAGCTTAGTCTTTTGGCATCCTGCTGGTTCTCTCCTCTGGAACCAATTGAGCACACCTTGTTCTAGGTTGTTGTAAGTCTTCTCACCTTCCGCTACCACTATCTATACGACGGTAAGACCACAAAATCTCCAGCTTTAAACAATTGTACCTCCTTCTCCTTCTGCTTGCACTCTTTCTCATTCTCGCAGGAAATCCTTAACCTTTAACATTTCCCTGCTCTTGCACGCAGAATCTTCTTTTGCTCTGATACCAAATGAGGAAAGGAGATTTTGCGGTATAGCCAATTTCCCCTTTCATTTATATAATTCGAGCTTGAGGCCTATGGGTTATGGCCCACATACCTATCGGAAGTGTTAAATAGTGATTTGGCCTTAAAACACTCAGACAACACATAAAATTGGGACAACTCACTTTATTGAGATAACACGGGAATACACCGGGAAACACAGGAACAAGTGCCGAAACCCTTAAGGCCGGACTTCAAAAACTATACACCCACAACCATAATTATTAGTTGTTCTGCACTCCATCGCTATTAGCGTTGTCCTTCGTTATCTCTGATTTGCAACCAGTGATTAGATCGCGACCGTCCATTACAACCTCCCATCCAACAATCGATGTCTTTTTCTGCTCACTCAAGCTTACACAACACTCCTCCACCATTGATCTATGCTTAGTGGATCCAACGATCCACATTGATTCGGGTGAGCAACGTGCATGAGGATTGACTGCCCAAAAAGGCTCCTCCTCGTTGCTATGTGTCGCTCCGTTAATAGAATCAGGGAGACTCATGATATTACCATTTTCCACTTAGAGTGTCCCTGAAATACCATTTGCACTATTTAAAACTCTCTCTTCCACATGCGATAACCATTGATTTATTCCATCGGACGGTTCTTGTTCTTTCTGCCTACACTGTTAATCTTCTGGTTATTGATGGATTTACGCTACAGCACAAAGTTCTCTGCCATACTCTGTTTACGCATGATATCACAGTATTCAATGGATCGCCATCGATCCATACAATGATCGATGGTCAATCAAACCTGCAACATTAAATATTCAAACTATCTATGAAACAACACACAGACGCACAAATTCATACTGAACACAAACTTTCTATTATATAGGATATGATTACAAGCTAAGGTACTTCAGCCTTAGAACAAACTCCCTCTTGACTACATTTTCACTACTCTGTTCTCACAAATTCCTATTCTATGCTCTCTGTCTCTCTATCTGCTATTGAACATGCAAGCTCATATATGTATAATATAATATATATATATATAATATATATATAAGGGATCATTGGATCGGATCACTCTGAAGGATCTAATCACATCCTCTCCATGAATCACTCAATTGTCCCTAATTCGCTCGATATGCATACATATCTGGCAAATTTAATTTAGTATTCTAGAGAATTATCGCTTCCATAAAACTAGCTCTATTTATAACAGAATTTGTCCCCTGTTCAGCTCCGATGGTCCACGTCTTCTTTGCTTTGCTTTGGAATCCTCGTTTGATGAAGAGTGTCGGATGCTCTTGCATCAAGATGGAATAGCAGATGAAGAGTTAAAAGAGAGTGTTCACCTCTTATTCTAGAGTTGGGTTCTTATTGTCACGTGTTACCTCTATTGTACTCAAGTATTCCATATAGTGCAAAACTCTAAAAACTAATCCTTCCATGTTTATGTATAACTAATATATGCGTAGTTTTAATGAGAAAGTGAGGGATATGAAGGGTTAAAGTCTCTTTCTTGAGACTTGTAGTGTAGCCTTAGTGTTTTAAAGCCATTGACTATGGAATCATAGGCCTGGTAGGGAATCATAACCCTGGTAGGTCATCATTCGGTATTAAAGGGATGTTTATTCTTGCCAGCTAAGTTTTTTCACTCATGGAAGAAGAACTACATAGCGAATCTGTGCAGAGGAGATTCAGATCTATATAACCTGAATGAAAGAGAAGGTGACCCATTCAAATGCTGAAGAAGGGAGATAGAAGATCGTGAAAAGATTTTGTAGGTATAGTTTTGTGATAACTCTGATTTTTAAGATGTGTTTGCAGGTTACAGGTAGTAGCATTGCAGGTTTGTTGTGAGAGTCTGTAACAACACTGTAGGTTTGCTGTGAGAGCTTGTAACAACACTGTAAGTTTGTTGTGAGAGCCTGTAACAACACTGTATATTTTTTAGAGAGATTGTAACACCACTATAGTTTGCTGAGAGAGCTTGTAACAACAATATAGTTTGCTGAGAGAGCCTGTAATAGCACTGTAGTTTGTTGAGCTAGAAACCATAAATTTGTGGTATCAGAGCAAAACAACAGCAAGAGGAGTTGTAAGAAGAAGAACCAGTTGTGTTCTTCAAGACATAGTAAGTGGATACTCTGAAGGAAAGAGGCAAAGAACCTAAATGTTCCAGCCAAAGGTTTGACAGAGAGGACAAGAGTGTTCTCAAGAAAAGTGGGTTTAAGTTGCAGAAGAAAAGTGGAGTGAGAGAGTTTTTTAGAAGATGGTTCCAAGACAGTGAACCAAAAGATATCAAGAGGTCAAGTGCAGAGAGAAATCTTGCATTCTTGGAAGGCAAGTATGAAGGCTTGCTGAAAAGAGGATTGAATGTAGTCCACAAGTGAATAGATGGAGTTCACAAAGGAGGAGAAAGCGATTGTTGATATTCATTGTAGAGGTTCATGGAGAGGCCATAGAAGGGAGAAGAAAAATTCCAAGGCAAAGGGCATGAAAAAGAATCAAGAAGAGATTGACAGAGAGAAACCTCAGATAAAATTATGTCTTGAGTTATTGATGGAGATGTTAGACAGGAATAAGGAAAACGAGAGGTATGGTTGGATTATGAAAAGAAAAGTCAAATGGCATATATTGGAAGTGAAGTGGGAGCATAGATTGAATGCTCAACTAAAGGAAGAGTTACTCAGAGTAAATAGGTATGAGGAGGAAGTTTCGGTATGTGAACCAGAACCTGGCCCATTTATTTTTGAAAGTAATGAAAATATAGAGGACAAATCTATAGAGGATCTTCTAAATCATATGAAGGATTCATAGTAGAAAGAAGACTTGGTAGCTGAAGCATCAAGTGAGACCCCAAGGTCTTATGTTTTTAAAACTGAAAATTTGTGTATGGTTGCAGGTATTGCAGGAGATAAGCATCCTTTTGAAGATTTCTTCAAGATAGGTGAAGATATTGAAGTAAAATAAGATGAAGAAAGCCTTTTAGATGGTGAAGGATTTGAATGGTTAGAGCAGAAGGAGTTCATTGATGAGTTATTTAATAGGAGAATAGAATCATTTGAAGTTTTCATGGAGATGGAAGATCAAAATCTTATTTTGATGAAGAATGAAGGAACACTATCTCAAAGAGGTAAGTCAATGAATTTGACTAATGTTATTGATGAAGAAAAATTGTGGGAGAATGCTAAGGCAGAAGACAGGGCAAGGATAGCTCTTGAAGAGGACTTACAAAAATAAAGTAATGAAAAATGTGTTGAATAAGGAGGTGAGATGGATTTGTCTCTGGAAAAAAAGAAGACAGTCATAGGACTAAATGAAGAGGAAGGGCAGCTACTGAAAGATGTTAACAAACAAGAAGAACCTATTGAGTACTATAAACAACATCATGATGAAGTATTTGCTAGGTGTCAAAGAGAAATGGAGTTGGTGGAGTATTTACTAAAAGAACATAAGTATGAGAGTGAGACTACAGTCAGAAATGAGGAAGTGTCTCAAGATTTGATTGGGAAAGTGATATGTGTTAGTTGCAAGTTTCTGATGTACTGGCTAACAAAGAAGAAGAGGTGGATGAGTATGTAATCAGAAAGATTGACAAAAAATTTACTGCTTGAAAGTAAATTTGAAGATAAGAAACAACAAATGGAAATTGCAAAGGATGATGTTTTCAAAGAAATTAAGCATGTATGGATGGCAGAAAAAGCTAAAAAGAGCAGCTAACAGATTAAAAATGAATGTGAAAAATTGTAGCAGAGAAAGGATCTTAGACAAGTTGTTCAGACAAAAGGATTCCATGTGAAAGTAGGAATTGATTTTTTGATTGAAGAACTGTGGAAATTGATGATGAGACAGTCTAGATGGAGACAACTAATAGCAGAAGGGATGATCAATCAGAATTTGAAACTGATTCAAGAAAGGAAAATGAGCAAGAAGATAGAAGACATGCTGTAGCAGTAAAGGTATAGAGCATTTGGACAATTACAAATTAAGGTTTGGGACCCTATAGGTTTTCATCAGCATATGAAATCACATGATCTAGAGATCATGAATGTTTTCAACTTTGGGAGTCTAATGCAGGAACATCCTGCTCAAAAAAATCATTGTATATTTGGTTGACTACAGAGATATGATGTTTGATAATGAATTTGATTTCTTAATAGGAAATTTTGTATATTTTAATAATTTGAATGAGAAATATGTGTGTGAGGTTTTAAATGTAAATATTCTCAATTATGTGAGAATATGAGAGATGTTAGACTTGTGATGATCCCATAAAGATCTTAGATATTAGGAGATCCTAGAATAGAGAATTAGCTGAATTAAAAATGGATTTAGAGAATTTTTAGGATATGGTTGAGTATATTGTGGATCTGAACCAGAAACAATAACATAATCCTTTTGTATATATTTGTAAGCCTCAAAGGCATTGAAAAAAAAGAGAAAGTAGAGCCATTTGAAATAAAGAAAAACATGCCAAAGAGAATGGGAGGGCGAAAAGGACCAGGGCTTGGTCTACCCACATATTTTATATCAGGCTATTTAGATTTGAATATGATTTATAGATAGCATCTATTTGAATTTTTGGAAATTATATCTATTTGTGAAATCGCAATTTGTTTATTCGTGATATATATGTAGGTTTATGGGTTGTATATGATTATGTTGATATTGGTTATGCCTCAGGAATTAATCCATACTGTGTGTTGCTCCTTTTGGTCACATACCTCACACATTATTTAGAGAGTTTTAAGTGATCTTATCGTTGAACGACTTGAAGGTAAAGGCTTTCCTTTTCGTCTGACAAAATTCAAAGTTTCACAGACTAAATTATTTTCATCACGACAATGATGCGAATGTAGAGAGAAGCCAAGTTGTATAAGAGAGGAATAGACTCGTTGAATCTAGGAACATACTCTGTGCAAACACGTCAAGCCGTGAGAGCCAAGCAAGAAAAAAGAGAATTTCTTAACATGATAGAAAAGGGGAAACCATCATCAAAATTTTGGGTACATTTCTAATCAAAGGAAGACGAAATTCAAAATTCTAGCATCTGGGTTTTGTGCAGAGCACGTTCTATTTAGTAAATCCCAAGCGATTTTCCAAAAATATCCTTGATGGAGGAGTTCCAAAGTGATCTTTAAACTATATTTTTGTAGACTACGTTACTGGAAAAAGAAAAACGAATTGCCGTGTTTGGAAATCAATGTGAGATAATCATCTCACTATGAGAAAAGATCTCTGTGGATTCAATGAAAGGATCAAGCTACTCATATTTATGAAATAGATAAATTTGTTCTGTGATCAAACCAATAAGAGTTGTGTGAGATGTTTGCGGAGCAGTCAGAGGATGAAGGACAAGTTAAGTACCAATGATGGTATAGCTGCGTAGTTCCAATGGAATAGTTTTAAAACAATAAACTCAGAAAAATCATTGTGCCATAGCCTGATACGAGGATGGTAAGAAGATACAACAGTATATTGAGGATTATGTAATGTATTTGACAGTAGATGAGACAAACAAAGGGGAAATTCTATTATAAACAAAGGAGTTCAAGTTGGGTTGGGAATTCGAATTGAGTTATAGGACAGAACCTAATGGTACGATCATGGCAGGCAGAAGGAATAACAGATGAAGAGTTAGAAGAGCGAACAGATGAAGAGTAAAAAGAGGGTGTTCAGCTCCTCTTCTAGAGTTGGGTTCTTCTTGTTCTCGTGTCTTGCCTCTATCATACTCAAGTATTCCATATAGTGGAAAACTTTGAAAACTAATCCCTCCATGTTTATGTATAACTGATATCAGCGCAGTTTTAATGAGAGAGTGAAGGATAAGAAGAGTTGAAGTCTCTTTCTTGAGACTTGTAATGTAGTCTTAGTGTTTTAAAGCTATTGATTGTGGAATCATAGACCTGGTAGGGAATCGTAGGCCTAATAGGTCATCACAAGATCATACATTTTCTTGGCACTGAAAAGCAAAGAAAATCACTAATTCAAATATTCCTTTTAACGTCAATTGGTTTTCCACACCCACGATTTAAAATACATCACTAAATACCAATCACTAAATATCAAACTCACACCACATCAATCTGAATTTGTTGCAAATATGGATTCGTATCTTTAGCTAGCAGCGGCTTGCTATATTGCACTCCTTCCATTGAGAAGTAATTACTCAATTATGGAAGTAATTACTCAATTTAAGCATTTCTTGGAAATACATGCACGTATGGTTGAACGTTACAGAACGTTTTGCACATCAGTTGCATTCAAAATACCCAACATACATCACATACTGGTTGACGTTCCTTGTTTCGAAATATCTTAGGTAGCAAGCTCTTTCATGCATATGCTTCTCGAAAATCATCAAAAACATGAATTCCATCAGGTGTAGGAAATGAAAGCAGAATCGATGTAGCTAAATAAGCTTTTGCCATAACCCAGACATAATGAATCACATAAAATCTTCCCAATATAGATGCCACATGTGTTTCATGATCGGAACCCGAAAATACATTATTCAAAAGCATTCGGATTACAAAAATAGGTGATTCAAAAGCCCGAGGCTTACTGTCACGCCCCCGTAACTTTTTTTTGTTAGACGGGAGGTGCGGCACCGCTTTATACCAGGTTCGGGTATAAACAGACTATGCCTGAACGACTTTGAACACCAATTTATCTTCCTAATTAGTGTTACCTCGATTAATACTTCACAGCTAAACAATCATATAATTAACATACACATAAATTTGTTAACTTATAATATTGTTTAGCAATTATAACTTAAACAACATCCACAATAAACATCAAGACACATGAATGTATCGAGCGGAACCAGTCCCCGAACGAACTGCGTTCCAAACTGTTCTTTTATAATTTTAACAATCCAAGTTACAATGTGCGTGAGCTTTTCCAAGCCTCACGACTTTAGAACCGGCCCGCGGCCAAATCCAACTGAATTGGTATCGGTTATAATTACTGAACGACCTGCGTTCCACCTTCCGACTGTCACTTGGTCGTTTGTGTGAATAGAGCCACGATCCACCCGTTTATCTCCTCTGTTCGGCTCCACCGAACAGTGAACGAGCCCGCGGCTTTTGTCGAACTGTCACGAAGCTTGACTTCCGCCGAGCGTATAGTTGCACGACCTTCGTGCTGTCTCGACCGATCGGTCAACCCGCCCTCGTTCGCTGTAAATCTGTTGCCCGACGTGTACCCACACCCCGGTTCTACACTTGCATTCGGCCTGCAGTCGCACTGCGCTATCCCCGACCTCTTCGCCACTTCTTGAGCCAAGTCCTCTTCACATTTTCGCTCTTGCTACTTCGTGTAGACTCCTTGAGAGATAGATCGAAGACCAAATGGATTGATCGACTTGATGCCTTGAATGATTCGAGCGCTCTCCATATATATACGGATCCCCGCCAAGTGTTAGGGGTGTCGGTTACTCCAAGCCGACCCCCGTATTGTTAATCTGCCGCCCCAACGCTTGAGCCGACGTGTGATTTCGTTTAAACGTCGCCCAAACTCTTTGGGCGACTCGTTTGAGGAGTCGTGTCATCCAACCGATGGGCGGGTCAGCCTTATTTAATATGGCCGCCCACGCCACGGTATAAGCCGTCTCCCTTCGTATTACCGCGCGCCCGATCCTTCCTGTCTGTCCACGTCGCAATTGCTGTTCGGTCCTTGCACTTCATCGTTCGCCGGGTGTGTCGTTCGGGTGGGCGCACTCCGTGCCGCCCTGCCTGCGTGGACTGTTTGTTTAACCGTTCGGGTGGGCTGTTCGTCTGCCCGGTCCACTGTTGGTTCTCCACAATGTCCATGTAGACTTCGGCCCTGCTGTCCGGTTGACCACCTCGTAGCCCCGGTTGATAATTCGTTCGGCGTTTGGGGCGGGTGGGCGCACTGTCGTGTCGCCCACCGCCATCGTTCCACGATCACCCGCTTTCCCAACGATCATATTCGTGTCGGGTCGCTTGAACGGTTCGGTGGGTGAGAGTTCGTTCACTGTCGTTCGGGCTGCCCGTCGTCGTGCGGAGCGCCCAGTCTCCAGGGTGTTACACTAACGGTTAGGCATGTTCAATATGGAGACGCAACAGGTTACACACGTGGTTGACGGCAGCCCAAAAGAGTTCTATCAAGTTGACGCTTCGGATTACAAAAATAGGTGATTCAAAAGCCCGAGGCTTACGGTTAGGCATGTTCAATATGGAGACGCAACAGGTTACACACGTGGTTGACGACAGCCCAAAAGAGTTCTATCAAGTTGACGCTCGTTGTTTCCTCTGCAATCGTCTCCAATTTTCTGGTTGAGCGACGTCTGTTCACAGACACCAGTGGCCGCTAAAACAGGGCAGATCATTCATGACAATGTGCACATTCACCGCTGAATGCAGATCTGTATGAAATTCGGACATGCTCCACACGAAACCTGTACAAAAAAAACGCACCTACACTAATCTAATCTATGTACAAAGGATTAATTTAATCCTTGGGATTTTCCCATCCTCTCGCCCATAGAGGCTATACGAACAAGAAAAATAGAGGACCTTACATGGCATACAAATTACTCAAATCAATTTATATACTTTATTTAAAGCAAGGTTAGAAGCCACATAAATAGTGCTTACAAGATCTAGCACATTCAATTCAAAACAAAAGTTGCTAGATGAAAAAATCTCTCAACAAATTCTAATAATCAAAACCTAATCTTACCTATATACTAATGTAAGCATTATTTCCAAATACAACTTTTCCCAGAATGGAAAAAACTCTCTACTACTCAATTGTTTTTTATTTTAATCATTTTCTAAAAAAAAATTATTAATTAATAACTCTAATTATATAATAAAATAATTTTAATCCTAAATTCCATTACCATTAAATTCAAATAAAAATCCAAGTCTAGAAATGAGTATGCTTTCAAAAGGAAAAATATACCTTTTTTTTTTTTCAGTCTCCCTTTCAAGGAAACTATAGGATTTGTAAGAGTCTCACGTCCTCTTACCGTCTTCCTCTATAGTTATATTCTCCATAACTGTTTTTCTAGGTAACTCCATTGCTCATCATACGAAGGCACTAATAGAGGTGATGTTGATTAATTTCTCTACTTTAACTATTTTCTCACTTTTCTCTCGAAAATTGTAAATATGTAAGTTTATGGTTAGGTTTTCTTTTAACTATACCTAAAAAAATAATTCTACTTGATACGTTATTGCACTTGAAACTATAGGATTTGTAAGAGAGTCTCACGTCCTCTCACACTCTTCCTCGAGTTATTCTCATAAGTGTTTTTCTAGGTAACTCCATTTCCCATTATACGAAGGCAGTAGTAGAGGTGATGTTGATCAATTTCTGTAGTTTAACTATTATCTTGCTTTTCTCTCGAAAATTATAAATATCTAAGTTTATGGTTAGGGTTTATTTTAAATATACCTAAAAAGATAATTCTAGTGCTACAACCCAAAAAAACATAATCTAGCATTTATTATTTTATAATATTTTAATTATAAAAACGACATCACTATAAAATAATGTTTTAGTTATAAGGATGACATCGCTATATCTTAATTATAAGGATGGCATCATCATTTATTTATATTTGATGCATGTTTCAACCGTATAAATTTAATTACCAACCCTATACCATAGAAATCTAATTGATAGTATTGATCCTTTTTTATTTATTATTGCAAAACTATTTCTCCTACCAGCTTTTAAGGTTTCATGCCCAATCATTGAAAACCCATAGAAGCCTAACTTATAATAGCTTTGAAATTGGTCTAATGGTAGAGAACTTGAACTTTGGTAAATACAATGTTAACCTTTATCTTAATTGTTAGACGTATTTATCACTTTGAATTCTCATTATTGAATAATAAAAGGGAGGGAGATGTATAATGCATTCAATTTTAAACATAGAATTAATATGTTATATTTATTATAATAAAAAGTTAGATGGAGTTAGAAATAAAATATTTCTTACACAAAATTAGTAATATTAAATTGTATTTAAAAAATATATATTATAATTTTAAAATATTAACGTGTGCAAAGTCCATAAATCAAATGTTTTACTCTTAAGTGGAATGTTTGAATCTCATTAGATATATTTATAGAGTTTTAAAATTATTTTTAAAATTTTTATGATTAAACATTTCAAGGAGTCTTACTTTTCTATATTTTGAATTGGCTTGGATATATTTTTTTCATAAATTTTATCTAAAATATAACAAAAAATTGTTAGAATTGTAAATTTAAATTGTATAATCTACCCCATAAAAATCTGTTTTACATATATATATACAATATCTCAAATTACAAACAATTCTTTTACGTTTAAAACCATAGTTTAAAAAAAATATGCTCCTAACACATGATTAATAGAGATCTATGCGATATTAGAAAGAAAAATCTAATATTGCGATTCCTATAAACATAAATAACGTCATCTCAAATTGATTTATCGCAAATACACTTATAAATATATAATATATCGAATGGTGATATACCATATTCATAAATCCCTTAATGATATGCTTTTTTCTCAAAAAATTTAGTATTACAAATTATGGAATAATGATATTCTTGTTTTCAGGGTTCTTCGGAATATAACTTATTAATATATAATAATTTATTTTGATAAGT
>APFE031611213.1:128790-152813 GCA_000404065.3 Pinus taeda
AACAAATAATTAAATATATATAAAGAATTACTCAAGATAAAAAAAAAGAAAAAATTACTGGAAAAACGTTTTTTCTGGAAAGAAGTAATTTGAGTTAGTGAAAATAAGTAATTTGAGTTATTTGTAAAGGTTATTGCAATTATAACTTAAAAAAATAAAAACGCTAAAATCAAAATAAAGATTATATTATAATATTGAGTAGGTAACATGAATTTCCCGCCATTAGACGTTATGTGACATATTTATGGAATAATGAGAAAGTAATTTGATTGCTGATATTGGAGCAAGAGGAATACTCCTTCAAAGGAATTATTGCTGATTGATGGAGGTGGTAATGTGTTACTGAAAAAGTAAAACATAAGTGTAACATCTTTCGTGAAAAGTTAATGTTAGTAAATAGTAAAGTAATTATGAACAAAGACTTTATTTGAAAAAGTATATATAACTCTGTTATTAATTTTATGTTAATTAAAAACAATTGTGTTAGTACTATTTGAACTGAGCTTATGATTAATCATGGTTAGTAACTGTGGAATCAGTTACAATGGAACCCTAACTACCTTCAGGAGGTAGTTGAGACCCCAGAGGAAAAAGGGGGATTGCGAAGTCTGGTTAGGATAAGATGGCAGAGAAAAAAAGGAAAATGTTCATGCTATGTCTGGTTAGGATCAGATGGCATAAGAGGAAAGGGATTTTCCTGTGTACGCTATGTCTGGTTAGGATCAGATAGCGTTTACTAGCGAGACCAGTGTAATTGCAGTCAAGAGGACCTGCAAGTGCTTGGGGGTGGAAGGTCAAAGAAGAACTCTTCCTACGGACGGGTGGATTGGCAAGCATTACAAGTAGGTTTGCAGAGAATCAGGTACGGCTTATAATGCATAAATCTACTAAAATATTCCTGGTATTATTCTGTGTAGAGAAAAATAGAAATAGATGAAAGACATCTAACTGTTCTTTTCAACAGAAAACAAGAAAGAAACTAGTTTCTGTGTTTTAGACAGAGATTGAAATAACTGTTCCTTTTTAATAGAAAACAAAAAAAAGAAACTAGCTTCCGTATTATAGAAAGAGTATGAAATAACATGCATTCGACAGGGAGAGAATATGAAAATTCCATATGAAAGAACTTGCATTCCATACTCGAAATAAGAACATAAACAGAAATAAATAGCTCAATCATTTCAGCGACAGCAGAAAGTCATTAATAAAGAACGTTGTGGTAAACCCTGGATTTATGTTCAAGAATCGAGAAAAAGAACCTAGATAGCTTTGTGCACAGAGAATCGAAACATAATTTATTTATATGTTCTTTGCTAAAGACTGTAGTATATATGTAACATTATGACATACATCACAAGACGAACCCGGCGTGATCATCCAACTAACCGAACTCATGACAAAATGCAAAATATATCATAAAATAAAACAGTGTTGTTATACGTAGAACCCCTGGTCCAGTAGCCCGTAAGGAAAACTCAAAGAGGGTTAACAAAACCGGAATTCCATCATAACAGTCCTATATTACCATATAGATGCTATGCGAGAGCTGAATAAAAAAAATATACATTCGCTATTCATAACATAATCAATAAGAATGGACACCGAGGGCAGAGCAATGGTAACCAGGGTTACATGCTCCCTCAGCCAGTTCTAGCCGACAAAACCCCGATTTGGTAAACCATTCTAGCAGGAGCTTGCACTCAGCTAATGGAGGCATCCAAGTCGGAATCGAATGGCAAACATATTACCCGTCTAAACTGAAGTAAAAACAATAGGAATTCAGTAACGATATAGATTTATATTAAAAACACCGAACAGTAAATTTGTAACAGTTCAATGAAAGCAAATGACCAGATGGTCGTGATACAAACCCTATATTTTAACAAGATTAGACCGATCAAACCCTCTCAGACAGAGATAGAGTTTAATAAAATAACAATGGTCTGCGTTCCAAAAAGGGTACGAGTACATATCTGAAACGACAAATTACATATGATAAATAAGTCACGGCTATATAGACAAACTAATAAAGATGGGCCTCTTAACAGAGGAGTCCGGTTAACAAAGACTAAAAACCAAATGCCTTCAGGGAAGACCCCGAGCTTGTGCAGGGGACAGACCCGAGATTTACTGCCCGGTATCCCTGCCAAGGGAATGAAAGAAACTCAGCCTTTGTCTAAACAAAACCCTATATACATGGCTGTGATAAGTGTTCGATACTTACCTAACAATGGTCGAGGCGAATCGATGCACCACCTGTACAGAACATTAGCTGTGTTAGCAACAGGAAAAACCCTGGCGTAAACCCATGAAAGAATGCAAGGAGCAGAGAAATAAAAACATTAATACTCACCATAAGTCGAACCTGGTGTCGTGTAAACCTGAATGCCGATAACTTCAAAGAGTGGTGAGGCCGAGCCGAATGGCAGGAGCGGCATGTCTGAGGGTAAAGGGCATTGCAGTCGAATGTAGAAGAAATGTCGACAGAGTCAAGACTACAGTGTTGTGGCGATGCAGAATCAAGGAAATGAGAATTAAGGTCACCCGTAAGAACAAACAGACACATAAATAGCTCCATAGTATTACCGATTCGTGGCATGGATCATAACCCTCGATCTGCAGTAAATCACTGGTATCCGTTTGATTGCCGGTGACCCTTGGTGAGCTTCGGGAGCGAAATTGGCAAGCCCGAGGAGTCAGGACCGTAGACCTTAGAGTTCAGGGCGCACATGGTAGCTTGCCATCTGCCCTTCATCTCTACAAATGGACGACGGGAAATCCTCCAACTGCATCGAGGATATAAACACCGGACAGTCTAGCAACCTCGATATCTCGGGATATGGAAACCGGAGTTTTACAGTTGAGTTCATAAATATGCCATTAACACTGACAGTGCCAATTGTGCGACTAACGGGTTCCCGAGTTAACATTATAAATATATGTGTCACCCTTACAGTGTTTATATGTACACGTAAACAGTCAACGCATGAATATACCGTGAACTCTCAATTCATATCTATTGACTACATTTCTTATGTTTGTAGCGTAATTGGAATTGTGTTAATAAATCAATGATTATGATTAAGGTAACCATTTGCATGTAATTATGAATATAGGAACCATATGTAAAAGGAGTTAATATTGCTGTAAAAAAAAAAAATGGTTGGAAGTGTGACAAATTGGTATCAGAGCCCAAGGTTTACAACTCTGTGACCTTTGGGAAAATTTCAAAATTACAGTAACATAAATATGAATAGTATCATGATAAAAGTTCAGAATACGCTAAAGATAAATTATATCTGTTAATGAGTTATTCTTAAGCAGGTAGTAGCAGAATGAGGAGAGCAAATAGTGCTCCTTATGGAAATCTGGAACCACCTGACAACATGGGACAACCTCAGGGAAATCCTGAGCTTTGGGTACAATTGGGAGCAGCAGGCTGCAATGCTGATTCAACGCTAATGAGGACAGTTCAGGAGCTAAAGGACGAAATGGCCCGGCTGCGTGCAGATAATGCAAGATTAAATGTAGAACAGGAGAGGATTCTAAAAAGCTTATCCGATAAGCAACATCAACAGCAGTCACATTCGAGACCCGAACAGCCACGGGTAACAGATGAACAAAGCTATCACACTGAATAAGAAGAAGCAGAGGACAGAGCGGAGACACGAGGAGAGAAGTTTGTTAATGCTTCTGAATACCAAACCCAAAAAAGACCCCGGATGGAACTACAAGGGGAGTTTCGGAAGATTAAACCACCTCATTTCGATGGGGAATCAGAAGAAGTTGCAGAGGCATGGCTAATTAATATGAATAAGTATTTTCAAGTGTATGAATATGATCATCATCTTAAGGAAAGGCTGGCTATATTCCAGCTGCAGGCCAAAGCCACGCTATGGTGGGAGGAGGTCAATATGGTGCCGAGAGTGAGTGAACAAGATGTGACCTGGGAAATGTTTCAAAGATATTTCAAGGAGAAGTATCTGACAGAACTCTTTTATGATGAAAAATCGCGAGAATTTCATGATCTGCGGCTTGGACAGCAGACCATTGACGATTTTGTAACTAAATTCACATCCCTGCTTCGTTACATGCCCTATATTCGTGAGGAGAAGGCTAAGGTACAAAGATTTGTTAGTAGCCTACCTCTGACAATGCGAGAAAGGATAGAGTTCGATAATCCGAAGACGATGGATGAAGCAATTCGGAAGGCAAGACTGTGTTATCAGCAAAACAAATCAAAAGGAGAAAATTCTGGGAAGCGTTGGACAGATAAGCGGGGCAGTAAAATGCCTATGGGAAGTAAGGGAGCACACAGCAGTTTTCAAAAAGGATTCTCAAAAGGAGCCAATACTAAAAATCCAACTAAAAATCAGAACAGATTCAAGCCTCCTGCAGAATCCAAATATAGTGAACAGCAAGTTAGATTGGACAATGAAGGCTCAGCTCGGCCACCTGTTCAGTGTTGGGGTTGTGGCGGACCCCATTATGTTAGAAACTTCCCTCATCGGAAGGATAGCGATTAGTTGTCCCAGATCTATGAAGCTTCAATAGTAGGAGATGTGGCTCGATCTATGCCCAGAATAAATGCAGCACTGGAGGATTGACAAGGTAATTACCAGCCAACAATGATAGAGTTTGAAGGTAAGATCTTTGATCGAACTGTTTCTATTTTAGTAGATCTAGGAGCTACTTTAAGCTATATAAGTCCCAAAGTGGTGGAAAGTTGTGGTTTGCAAACTACTAAATTTAAAAGCCCTTGGCTAGTACAGCTGGCCACTGGGGCCAAAAGATGAGTACTAACTAAAGTCAGCAACTGTCCATTAAGGTTAGCTGGCCAAACAATAACAACTGAATTAAACGTACTCCATCTTGGTTCCTATGATGCACTGATAGGAATGGACTGGTTGGAACGACGATGGTCTGTAATTAATTGTAAAACAAAAACAGTCTCTTACCGAGATGAACTGGGTGTGTGAAAAGAGATTCAAGGAATCTAGAGACCAGTGCAGATTCGGCCGATCACGGCCTCACAGCTGGTTAAGTGTATCCGGAAGAAGTGCCAGATTTATGCAGTACAAGTGGGGTTCGCAGATTCTGTGGATAAGGTTGCAACTGTTAAAAATATACCAGTAGTGCAAGATTTTGCAGATGTATTCCCTGAAGAAATTCCGGGGCTGCTGCCCAAAAGGGATTTAGAATTCACCATTGAGATGATACCCGGAGCAGCCCCAGTGTCCCGAGCACCCTATCAGATGAGTTTGTCGGAGTTAACTGAGTTAAAAATGCAGCTGCAAGAGCTGCTAGAAAAGAAGTATATCCGCCCCAGTGTCTCTCCTTGGGGAGCTCCTGTGCTATTTGTGAGGAAGAAAGATGGGACTCTGCGAATGTGCATAGACTATAGACAGCTTAATAAACTAACAGTTAAAAACAAATATCCACTACCCCGCATTGACGAGCTGTTTGATCAGGTAAAGTGGGCGAAAATCTTCTCAAAGATCGATTTAAGATTGGGTTACCATCAAATTAGAATCAAAGATGAGGAGATAGCCAAGACAGCTTTTCGTACTCGTTACGGACACTACGAGTTTGTGGTACTGCCTTTTGGATTAACTAATGCACCTGCAACATTCATGTGTTTGATGAATAGTGTATTTCATCAGTACCTAGACAAATTTGTATTGATCTTCATTGATGATATACTTATATACTCCCGGAATATCAAGGAGCATGAGGAACATTTGAGGATAGTGTTATAGACATTACGGGAGCATCAGTTATATGGAAAATTCAGCAAATGTGATTTTTATAAAGAACAGATCCAGTATTTGGGCCACATTATTACGAAGGAAGGTATAGCTATGGACCCCGAAAAGATTAAAACTATAATCAAATGGCCTACACCCAAGGATGTAGCAGATATTCGATCCTTCATGGGGCTGGCTGGATATTACTGGCGGTTTGTAGAAGGTTTTTCTAGAGTTGCCTACCCTATTACCTCCTTGCAAAAGAAGGGAAAAGTGTTTAAATGGACAGCAGACTGTCAACGGAGTTTCGAATAGCTCAAACATTTACTTACCACAACACCTGTGTTGTGTGTGGCAGATCTCGAAAAGGAGTATGTAGTTTGCACAGATGCCAGTAAGGAGGGTGTGGGTGGAGTGCTAATGCAGGAAGGTAAAGTGATTGCCTATGAATCCAAAAAGTTAAAAGAACATGAACAAAAATATTCTGCCTATGATCTGGAATTAACCGCTGTGATCCATGCCTTGAAGATGTGGCACCATTATTTGGTAGGGAGTAAATTTCAGTTAATGACGGATTACCACAACTTGACTAGTTACTTTAGTCAACCCACTTTAAACGCAAGACAAGCAAGATGGGTGGACTTTTTGGGAAATTTCGATTTCGAATTTAAACACTTAAAGGGAAAGGAGAACAGAGTAGCTGATGCACTGAGCCGAAAAGTGCATTGCATTTATGAGATTGGTATTAGTCAAGGATGGTCCACCCTTGACAAAGAGATTGAGGAGGCTGCAGCGCAAGATTAGATTTATTTGCAAAAGAAACATTTGGTGCAGAATTCAGATACCCGTTCAAAACAACATGGTTACACCTTGAATGCAGCCGGAATTTTGTGTTATCAAAAGAAGATTTATATACCCAATCAGAGCAGTATTAAAGAAAAGATTTTGGATGAAAATCATAGAAGTCCTTATGCAGGACATCCTGGTTACCAGAAATTTATCACCTCGCTAAGGAAGGAGTATTACTGGCCAGGCATGAAGAAGGATGTTATAGAATATCTGGCGCGCTGTTTGGAGTGTCAATAGGTGAAGGCTGAACATCAGCACCCTGTAGGATTACTACAGCCAATACCCATACCAGAATGGAAATGGGAGACCATAACCATGGACTTTATCACCGGTTTGCCGAAATCCAAAAAGAACAATGATTCTATAATGGTGGTAGTGGATAAACTTAGCAAGTCAGCTCTCTTTATACCGGTTCAATCCACTTATCGTGCAGCTCAAATCACAAACATTTTTATGCAAAATATATTTAAACTTCATGGGCTGCCGAAAGTAATAATATTTGATCACGATGTTAAGTTTACCTTAGCTTTTTGGAGGACTTTATTTGAAGGTCTAGGAAGTCAATTGAGCTTCAGCACTGCATATCATCTGCAAACTGACAGACAGACTGAGCGAGTGAATCAAGTAGTGGAGGACATGCTGAGGTCTTATGTGATGCAGCAACCTACGTGATGGGAGGAGTATTTACACCTAGTGGAATTCGCCTATAACAATGGCTATCACTCATCCTTGAAGATGAGCCCATTCGAAGTACTTTACGGCCAGAAATGCCGCACACCCTCCAGTTGGGTTGGACCGGAGGACAAATTCTTGCTGGGTCTTGAGATGTTGGAAGAAATGGAAGTTATGGTGAAAAAAGTTCAAGCTAATCTAAAGATGGCACAAGACAGGCAGAAGAATTTTGCAGATCGGAAGAGGACATTTAAAGAGTACCAAGTGGGTGAACATGTGTACATCAGAATTCAAGCTAGAAAAAGTACCCTCCAATGGAATGCTTGTGCCAAATTGGCACCGCGTTTTTGTGGACCATTCCAAATTCTGGCACGAGTAGGGCCGGTAGCTTATCAGCTAGCCCTACCCAGCCATATTCGGGTTCATAACGTCTTCCATGTATTAGTTTTAAAGAGATATGTGTATGATCCTAGGCATATAATAAGTTGGCAGGACATTCAGGTAGGAAGACTGTTATATAATGTAAACTAAAATAGAATACTAGTAAGTAGCTGATCTGATTGTCATGTGTTTCAGGTGGAACCGGAAGGAGAGTTCCTGGTCGAACCAGTGAACATATTAGATCGGAGAAGAGTCAAGCTGCGGAAAAAGGTCATCAGCAAGGTTAAAGTGCAGTGGCAACACTTTAGGCCTGAAGAGGCCACCTGGGAGGATGAACACATGATGAGGGATACTTATCCCAGACTGTTTTTGGATGAACAGCAACATCGGGATGATGTAGACTTTCAGGAGGGGGAGATGTAACATCCCTCGTGAAAAGTTAATGTTAGTAAATAGTAAAAGTAATTATGAACAAAGACTTTATTTGAAAAAGTATATATAACTCTGTTATTAATTTTATGTTAATTAAAAACAATTGTGTTAGTACTATTTGAACTGAGTTTATGATTAGTCTTGGTTAGTAACTGTGGAATCAGTTACAATGGAACCCTAACTACCTTCAGGAGGTAGTTGAGACCCCAGAGGAAAAGGGGGGATTGCGAAGTCTGGTTAGGATCAGATGGCAGAGAAAAAAAGGAAAATGTTCATGCTATGTCTGGTTAGGATCAGATGGCATAAGAGGAAAGGGATCTTCCTGTGTACGCTATGTCTGGTTAGGATCAGATAGCGTTTACTGGAAAGACCAGTGTAATTGCAGTCGAGAGGACCTGCAAGTGCTTGGGGGTGGAAGGTCAAAGAAGAACTCTTCCTATGGACGGGTGGATTGGCAAGCATTACAAGTAGGTTTGCAGAGAAGCAAGTACGGCTTATAATGCATACATCTACTGAAATATTCCTGGTATTATTTTGTGTAGAGAAAAATAGAAATAGATGAAAGACATCTAACTGTTCTTTTCAACAGAAAACAAGAAAGAAACTAGTTTCTGTGTTTTAGACAGAGATTGAAATAACTGTTCCTTTTTAATAGAAAACAAAAAAAAGAAACTAGCTTCCGTATTATAGACAGAGTATGAAATAACATGCATTCGACAGGGAGAGCATATGAAAATTCCATACGAAAGAACTTGCATTCCATACTCGAAATAAGAACATAAACAGAAATAAATAGCTTAATCATTTCATCGACAGCAGAAAGTCATTAATAAAGAATGTTGTGGTAAACCCTGGATTTATGTTCAAGAATCGAGAAAAAGAACCTAGATAGCTTTGTGCACAGAGAATCGAAACATAATTTATTTATATGTTCTTTGCTAAAGACTGTAGTATATATGTAACATTATGACATACATCACAAGATGAACTCGGTGTGATCATCCAACTAACCGAACTCATGACAAAATGCGAAATATATCATAAAATAAAACAATGCTGTTATACGTAGAACCCCTGGTCCAGTAGCCTGTAAGGAAAACTCAAAGAGGGTTAACAAAACCGGAATTCCATCATAACAGTCCTATATTACCATATAGATGCTATGCGAGAGCTGAATAAAAAGAATATACATTCGCTATTCATAACATAATCAATAAGAATGGACACCGAGGGCAGAGAAATGGTAACTAGGGTTACATGCTCCCTCAGCCAGTTCTAGCCGACAAAACCCCGATTTGGTAAACCATTCTAGCAGGAGCTTGCGCTTAGCTAATGGAGGCATCCAAGTCGGAATCGAATGGAAAACATATTACCCATCTAAACTGAAGTAAAAACAATAGGAATTCGGTAACGATATAGATTTATATTAAAAACACCGAACAATAAATTTGTAACAGCTCAATGAAAGAAAATGACCAGACAGCCGTGATACAAACCCTATATTTTAACAAGATTAGACCGATCAAACCCTCTCAGACAGAGAAAGAGTTTAATAAAATAACCATGGTCTGCGTTCCAAAAAGGGTACCAGTACATATTTGAAACGACAAATTACATATGATAAATAAGTCACGGCTATATAGACAAACCAATAAAGATGGGCCTCTTAACAAAGGAGTCTGGTTAACAAAGACTAAAAACCAAATGCCTTCAGGGAAGACCCCGAGCTTGTGCAGGGGACAGACCCGAGATTTACTGCCCGTTATCCCTCCCAAGGGAATGAAAGAAACTCAGCCTTTGTCTAAACAAAACCCTGTATACATGGTTGTGATAAGTGTTCGATACTTACCTAACAATGGGTGAGGCAACTAATAGAGGAACCCTTGATCCTTATGGAGAATCGATGCACCACCTGTACAGAACATTAGCCGTGTTAGAAACAGGAAAAACCCTGGCGTAAACCCATGAAAGAATGCAAGGAGTAGAGAAATAAAAACATTAATACTCACCATAAGTCGAACCTGGTGTCGTGTAAACCTGAATGCCGATAACTTCAAAGAGTGATGAGGCCGAGCCGAATGGCAGGAGCGGCATGTCTGCGACTAAAGGGCGTTGCAGTCGAATGCAGAAGAAATTTCGACAGAGTCAAGACTACAGTGCTGTGGCGATGCAGAATCAAGGAAATGAGAATTAAGGTCACCCGGAAGAACAAACAGACACATAAATAGCTCCATAGTATTACCGGTTCATGGCATGGATCATAACCCTCGATCTGCAGTAAATCACTGGTATCTGTTTGATTGCCGGTGACCCTTGGTGAGCTTCGGGCGCGAAATTGGCAAGCCCGAGGAGTCAGGACCGTAGAACTTAGAGTTCAGGGTGCACATGGCAGCTTGCCATCTGCCCTTCATCTCTACAAATGGACGACGGGAAATCCTCCAACTAGATCAAGGATATAAACGCCGGACAGTCTAGCAACCTCGATATCTCGGGATATGGAAACCGAAGTTTTACAGTTGAGTTCATAAATATGCCATTAACACTGACAGTGCCAATTGTGCGACTATCGGGTTCCCGGGTTAACATTATAATTATATGTGTCACCCTTAGAGTGTTTATATGTACACGTAGACAGTCAACGCATGAATATACCGTGAACTCTCAATTGATATCTATTGACTACATTTCTTATGTCTGTAGCGTAATTGGAATTGTGTTAATAAATCAATGATTATGATTAAGGTAACCATTCGTATGTAATTATGAATATAGGAACCATATGTAAAAGGAGTTAATATTGCTGTAAAAAAAAAAAAATTGTTGGAAGTGTGACAATAAGGGTAAAGGAAAATCATACTAAAAAAATTAGAAATTATACAGAAATTATGTTAAAATTAGATGTGAAAATATTATGTAAATTTATAATATTATATAATTAAAAATATGTAATGATATAAAATTTAATTAAAGTAGTAAATTTTAAATAAAATTGGAATAGTTTATATATAATATATATATTGTTTAAAAGATATTATAAAGGTACAGAGTAAAAATGATAAAATGAAAATTTTGTATTTAAAATATAAATTTTTGCATATAATTTCTCCATTTAAATCTACTTCAATTTAAAGACACAAAAATTGATAAACAATTATAATGAACAAAACATAAAAATTGGACGGCTTTGTGTATGAAAATTTGAAAGCTTTATATCACTTTTATGAGCCATTACTCTAAATAAATAATTACATCAAACAATTTTACTTTTGAAATGATTAACTAGTACAACCACATTAAAAATATTAATGTGGTTGATATAGTCAAAAAGTTCATAAATGTAAAAAAAACTATTGCAACAAGAAAAAGCCTTATCACATTAAAAATATTAACGTGACTGATATGGCCAAAAATTTCATAAATATAACAAAAAAAACTATTGCAAAGATTATGGGTCAAATTTAATTTGCAACAAGAAAATGCCTTACCACATTAAAAATATTAATATGATTGATATGGCCAAAAATTTCATAAATATAACAAAAAAACTATTGCAAAGATTATGGGTCAAATTTAATCTGCGAAAAAAAAATTAATTACAGATCTTATGGAAATACGGACCATTTTGCTAAATAAATTTGATTATATATAATAAATATTTAAATAATAATGAAGAAACTTATCAATAGAGAAGTTATTAGAATTAGAATAAATTTTCAAATCCCTAATAAATTAGTTAGATAAGAGCCATCAACAAGAATTTATTTTAAAAATTTATTAAAATTAATAAAACCTTTTAAAAAATCCAAAAAAATAGTAAAAAGAACATTAAAAAATCAATAGCTTTGTACAGAAAATTTGAAATCCGTATATCACTTTTATCACAGAGCCATACAAATAAATAATTACATTAAAAATGTTCTGAAAACCCATCATAATATGAATGCATTCACATCCAAGAATTTTACTTGTATGACTTTCCTTAACCTAGGACATCGGTTTTGTTTTTTACTTAAACAATTTATTTGAGGACAATACTCCACTTATATGATGCAAAGCATCCGAATAAAGATGCGATAGCTGGGAAATATTTTTGTTTCTGTTTTATTTTGTTTCATTTAAAATTTGTTGAAAAATGTGCAATAAGAAATGCTAAATTTAAAATGTGCTAAAAATAGCATGTCTAAAAGGAGCAGTTTGGATAGTGAGGTCGTTGGCCACATTGGGTGAGAAGTGAAACTTCTAAAAATAGAAAGTTCTAAAAATAGCATTTCTGGGTCCCTTCCTATTTATAGCAGTCCCTAGTCTATCTATATGAAGTAAAATTAATTTTGATCTTAACAACAATTGGAAATATTAATTAATTAATTTAGTTGAGTTAATTAATTAAGGAAATTCAAATTTGAAGTCTTTGTGAGCATGCACATGAGTTTTCTCCACTAATTGAGGGAATAAGCATGAGTTCTATAATGAAAGAATCAGTTGACTTAGTTCTAACTAGTCAAGTCTAGTTAGATTATTTTAACAAGTTCTTAAAGTAATAAAATATAGTTTGTTAATGCTTGCATGCATGTGACAACTATTATTTTAGATAACTAAGAATGCACTCATGGATAACTGTTGCATGTCAATTCTGTCAGTGACTCAGTTGAGATCAGATGTGGGACAGTGTATTATCAGATGTTTGGATATTTCTAGTAAGTATTCCTTGCATGGAGAATGATATACTATAGGAGATTGGAGGACTTGTGGCCTATATATTGAGGCCTAGGTAGTCCAAGATTTTCATCTTCTGATTGAAGAACATCAAGATCTTCTAATTACAAAGAGAGCAAGATAGCTATTTATTTTATTCTTTTTGTATGTTGTTGAGGATTTACACTTGATTGATAATACATGGTTGGCGTTTTATGCTGGTACTTTCCCATGGATATATCTTGTGTTATGTGTGATTATTTCTCTTGATCAGTTATGCATCTTTCTACTTTATGTTTCTCATGAATTCGATTACTCTTCCGTTTAATGTTTTGTAGAAGTAGAACAAGTATTATGCTTTAGGACATTGCATATGTCGGTTTGTTCTACAGGTGAAATTTCTACATACTATCAGAGCACGGGTGATCAAGAAAGAACAATATACTAGTAGGAGAAATTCGAAGTTTATTATTTGTGATATAGATCTAAAGTTTTTATCACATCTATTTCATCGATGGCGTTCTATGGTTTGAGGCTTGAGTATGCCCTTGATGGCAGCTTAAACTATATAGCTTGGAAGGATCACATGGAGGTAGTTTTGGAAGATAATGTCCTTAAGGATTTCATTGATCAAGAAATCCCTAAGCCTACTAACAAGACTGAGCAGGTGGAATGGAGGAAGTGTGTGGCTACAGCTAGGAGAATTCTCTTGGAGGGAGTGCGAGATCACATTGTCTCGAGCCTCCATGGGAGGGAGACTCCACATGCAATGTGGAAAACATTGAAAGATTTATATCAAATTAACAGTGATTAGAGGAAGCTGGCACTGAAGGACAAACTTCGAAAGATCAAGTGTGAAAGACATGAGACGATCTCTACGTATCTAACCAAGCTCATCACATGCAAGGATAAGCTTGCAAGTGTAGGGGTCGTGATATTGGATGAGGATATGGTGAGTCAAGCACTCCTTGGCCTTCCTAAGAGCTGGCATAGCTACTAGGATTCAGTGAATGGAAGGGAGAAACTGCAATATTGGGAACGACTATGGTCAGATTTGATGCACGAGGATATCAAATGGAGCACCAGAGACAGTTCTGCATCCATGCATGATGAGGAGAACTATGCCTTAGCGAGTAAGGCAAAGAAGGGGAAGGAGAAGGTTATTTTTTCCGAATCCAGTTCTTCCAATGATGGGAAGAAGGTTGACAAATCGAAAGTGCGATGCTTTTGTTGTCATGAGGTGGGCCATTATGCTACAAATTGTCCACGAAGGAAATCTAGGAAGGGATCCGGGGAAGGATCTAAAGTTGAGGCACTTGCTTCATAGTTTGAGTTGGATTTCACACTCTTCGCATGCATGGTTTCATCCATGGTGGGAAGTGGTTGGTTTCTTGACAGTGGATCTTCTTTCCACATGACCGACGACAAGACTTTGTTCAGTAATTTGGAGGAGAAAGATCTCCAGATACTCATAGCGATGGGTAATGATGAGAAGTATAGTGTCTCAGGTGTAGGCACAGTTATTTTTCAGAGGGGGCATCGATCTTGCCTTACATTGACCGATGTCAACTATGTACTAGGACTAAAGAGAAACTTGGTGTTGATCGTGATGCTGGAAGACAGAGGCTATGATGTTGTCTTCAGTAAGGGAAAGGTTTTACTTAGACACATCATCACTAGACAGGGGAAGCAGATTGGTTCACGGGTCAAGAACCTGTATGCTCTTGAGGTTCAAGATGTATGCAAAGCCTTGAGCAACAAGGAAACTGATGGAGACTTGGTGGTTGAGAGGGAGGATATATTACCTCTCAACATGCAGAGCCAGAAGAAGTCTCAGACAATTGTAAAGGAGCCACGATTGGTGCAATAGCTTTAGGAGGTTCTGGAGCAACCAAAACAGGGGAAGCTGAGTGGAGATTGAGTAGACACATCTACTCATGTAGAGACCTCCAGTTAGGGGAAATTTCGAGCCAGGTGGGCTGAGGGATCACATGTAGCCATACCTCCAAGTAGGAGGTGGGGTGATATAGAGTGATCGTCCTAAGGAGGAGGGACATGATCCTTGAGGTACCTAACCTCTCGGATGAGACCTTGATACCGGAGCCCCAATGTGTAGTAGTAGGAACTGACTGATTGGGTAGAGAAAGATGCGGATGGAGTGAAAAAGAAAGTGACATTGTAGGGAATCCCACGACAGTGCATAGCTAGCAGGCTGCAGCAATGCGAGAAGCACAAGTGTTTTGCACATTGCTAGGTGGCATAAAGAGGTGTGCAATGGTGCGAGATGCATGGAGATGTTGCAGTAGCGCAAATGTCAGAAAGGGAACACTTGTCAGCAACAGAAAGAGCTTTAGCATCATAGTATGTTCCTAACCCAACAGAGTGGTCAATTGGGAGTTTTTTTGTTCCAAGTGTTGTTGGAGCAAGTGGATCGGATAGATGTATTGAATGCAGAACATTCCAGAGTTACAAGATCAGGTTTGATAGGAAGCCTTTCTTGTTGAGAGGGAGTGTTGAAAAATGTGCAACAAGAAATGCTAAATTTAGAATGTGATAAAAATAGCATGTCTAAAAATAGTAGTTTGGCTAGTGAGGTCATTGGCCACATTGGGTGAGAGGTAAAACTGCTAAAAATAGAAAGTTCTAAAAATAGCATTTTTAGGTCCCTTCCTATTTATAGCAGTACCTAGTCTATCTATAGGAAGTAAAATTAATTTTGGTCTTAACAGCAGTTAGAAATATTAATTAATTAATTCATTTGAGTTAATTAAATAAGGAAATTCAAATTTGAAATCTTTGTGAGCATGCACATGAGTGTCTTCCACTGATTGAGAGAATAAGCATGAGTTATATAATGAGAGAATCAGTTGACTTAGTTCTACCTAGTTAAGTCTAGTTAAATTATTTTAACAAGTTGTTAAAATAATAAAATATAGTTTGTTAATGCTTTCATGCATGTAACAACTATTACTTTAGATAACTAAGAATTCACTCATGGATAACTGTTGCATGTCAGTTCTGTCAGAGACCCGGTTGAGATCAGATGTGGGACAGTGTACTATCATATGCTTGGATATTTCTAGCAAGTATTCCTTGCATGGAAAAGGATTTATTATAGGAGATTAAAAGACTTGTGGCCTATATATTGAGGCCTAAGTAGTCCATGATTTTCATCTTCTGATTGAAGATCATTAGGATCTTCTAATTACAGAGAGAGCAGGATAGCTATTGAGCTTATTCTTTTTGTATGTTGTTGAGGATCTACACTTGATTGATAATACATGGTTGGTGTTTTATACTGGTGCTTTCCCCTGGATATATCTTGTGTTATGTGTGATTATTTCTCTTGATCAATTATGCATGTTTCTACTTGATGTTTCTCATGAATTCGATTATGGTTCCACTTAATGTTTTGTAGAAGTAGAACAAGTATTATGCTTTAGGACATTGCATATATCGGTTTGTTCTACAGGTGAAATTTCTACAAAATCAAGGCTGGCTCAGCCATTGCTAGTTCCTAAATTAGGCAAATAGATTAGGTAGGATTAGTAAAGAATTGTTTGAAGAAATTGTTGAGCCATTGTTTCGTAACTGACGAATAGTTCCTTGAACTGTAAAAGAAACTGTTAATGATGTATTGAAAAGAAAACACAAAAGAAGAGTAAAGAGTTAGTCGAATTAGAGTATGGTTGTAAGCCTATGGGTGGAATGTAAAAGAAGCCACTGGTATTAGGAGAGCAGGCCATAGAGAGAGACAGAGTCTTAATATGTATTATTTGTTTATTTTTTATGTGCAAAGATAAATTCAAATCAATATAAATGTGTGTTTCAAATGATTGAATGATGAACTCACTATGAACCAAAGCTTCTATAGCATATATATATGTGCAGGTGATTCGACGAACACAAAGAGGAGTGTGAATACACAGAGAGGAAAGAGTGAGAACAAGGCAGAGGATCATGATGGATCATTGAATCCATTTGAAGGAAGAACCAAAGAAATGCTTGAAGCATTCGTGACAGTGTTTAAGCTCATGAGAGAAGAATTGCACAATGGAATAATGAAAGGAAGAACTTTTGAGGAGATCCCAAAACCAAAAAAGAACTGAACAAATGGCAAAATAAAAACCAAGTGCAGTGAAGGGAAAAAGAATGAACTATTGTTGGACCGTAGCCATTGGATCTTTCCGATCGACGGCCAGGATTAAATCGCATCGGCAGAATCCTTTTGAAGTTACCGAAACCAGGCTTTGGGAAGTTGTGATGAGCGATAGCCGATTGATCAAGGCTCATTGGATCAGGACTAGATCAATGGTCGCAATCTAATCACAAATCGGAAGTTGGAGGTGTCAAGGGACAGCGGCTATAGAATTGCGATGTTGGGATGGCTGATACATTGATCGCCGATGAGGCGCTGATCAAGATTCGAGGAGAGTAATGTGACATGTGATGAGTGGACCCGATAAGTTATATGAGTGTTGTTAATAGTATTTGGAATCCGATATTGTGTTATCACATATCAGATGCGATAGAGCCTGTGTTAATGAACCCCGCAGAGACCCAATTACGATTGCGATAAAGTGTAGCCTCGATAGTTGTGCAGAGCCTGTGTTAAAAGTGGAAAATGCACGTTTATGGTGTATTTATATTATAAAAGATACATAATAGAAATAGTGCAAATATGAAGGATTTATGCGTAAGTCCAACATTTCATAGTTATATAGTGGGGTTTGTTTCATATGTGGCTTAAGGATTGCATAAGGTTAAGGGTTGTGTTATAAAGTTCAGATAACACTAATTGTTCAAGGCTGGGCTATTGTAATGAATTATTCCACGAGGATTAAGAAAAATGCCTTAACCATTAATACATGTGGGTAGCCCTGTTTCAGGTTGCCCCGCATCATTATATCTCTAGGATGGTCATTGATGACACAATCTATGTGCCTCAAAATATTGTCGTTTTCTGTTTCACTAAAGGTAAATGGTACCCTTGGTGTGAGCATAACCTCCCATAGCTAGGACGGATGTTTTCCAAGAACGAAATTGCTCTTCTTGAAGATGTATGACACGACCATAAGTGATAAATAGGTTGGACCTATGCCTTCGTGCTTATTGGACAATTAATTTGGTATCTTTTCTAAAGGAGTCAATAACACATATGTTTTTAGTGTAGGAAGATACAAGCAAAATAAAAGCATGTCCCATCTTCAACTCCGGCTTCTGAAGTTTTGGCGTTTGCAGTCTATTTGCAATAGTCTTACCAGTGTTCAAATCTCTGGAGGTGTCACTCATACAATTTGAGTAGTCTTACCAGTGTATAAATCTCTGGAGGTGTCGCCCATATGGTTTGCAGTAGTCTTACCAGTGTTTAAATCTCTGGAGACGTCAACCATATGTCATAATGTAAGTACGTCAACCATATGTCGTAATGTAAGTGGATACAAACAAAATAAAAGTAAGTCTCATTCTCTCTAATACCTAGAGAAAAAAAATTTACCATGCAAGGCACTTCTTGCGTAATCGTTAAGGGTTCAAACCTTCACTAGTGGCTCATTTACTTAATTCTCAATTAGAAATTATAGTGATAGCCTACCTCATATTAAACTACTACCGGACACTCCTAGCTGTCTATTCATCTTATCTGACCAAAAAATTTAGGAGAAACAATATCAAGCCCTTAAACATTTGCATAATAAGTATAAACTTTGCTGTAAACAAGGAGGGCCTCTTACATACGAAGCAAATCCAAAGCACCGAAGATTTTTTATTTTTTATTTACTCTACATAGTAATTGTTACTCTAAAATAGTTTTGAGACTTGGGAAAAAGACCGCTATGGCTTGGCTTGAAATGACAACCCGGAAGTAAATGGCAAGGTTCAAATATTCTTCTTAATAATTAAATATTTCGATTAATGTACTTAACAAGTATTCTTGCTGTGTGTCTGTGTGGATAACTTAAGGGTAAAATCTGCAAGGAAAGTAAATTTATATGCACAGATAATAATATGTGAATGTAGGGATTTAGGTCAGGAATTTCAGATATGGAATACTTACCAATATGAAGGCTTAATTTGATGACAGAATCATGAAGAGCACACACACCTCGAACGCAGAGTCCTGGCATGCGAGCGGATGTTAACAACTCCTTATGCTTTTGAATCCGCCCATCATCTTTAGATGCTCCAACAGAGTTGAATACAGATAAGAGTAATCTTATGTAGGTTACAAAATCAAAAGCGTTTATTGATTGGTGCACGAAGAATGAACCTAATTAGATCATCTGTCGATACAAAACCAAGCGATTGTGCAGGAAAAGATCAAGAGATGCTTCTGGATCTCCTACCGTTGTATAGTGAGGAATCCCCTACAAATCTCTACATATCTGAAGGTGCTGCCTCGCGCTCCTTCTGGACACGATATTCATCCACGAGGCGTGGGGAGGCTGCCTAATGTGCATTACAGATAGGCGTTGGAAGAAGAGAGGTGGGAGCCCATATTGTCATATCTTTCATTATTGTGTTGTGCATTACAGATAGGCGTCGACATATCTTTCATTATTGCCAAAGGTGATATGGAAGAATCTTCATCAACTTTATGGCTACAGAATTAAGCCAATAGACCGTATCCGGCTTTAACCAACACATTAACAAGGCTCAAATTTTATAACTGTATAGAGTGACTTTTGATTTTCTTATTCTATTAGAAATGATCAGAACCATTGACAGCTATATCTCATAATATGTGTTTTCTGTTTTGGAAGGTCATGAGCAACGAACTATGTGGTCAAAATCCCTAAAGAGGGAGGCCCTTCCACCTTCACAGGGGGTTGATGATTCACAACTCTTGAGCTAACATAGCAAATCACAATTGAGCCACGAATCCATCAAACTTTGTATTAACTTACAAAATTATAGATGTAAGGTTCTCCACAGCAAATCACAATAGAGCCAGGAATTCATCAAAGATAGTATTAACTTACAAAATTACAGACTTAAAGTTTTCTGAAGAATGTTGGCACCACCCTGCAAGGGGCAGAGTGTTTTTACATTTATAGAATTACATATTTCTAATTTCAGTACCAAAAATCGTACACGAGAATGTTTAGATTCCAGACTATCCAAAGTAAGAGCCTTGTTTAAGAGATTACATCAAATTGTTGAAATAAGAAAAATGTTGTAACAATGCCTTGCTTTAATGAGAAATCAAAATGGAGAGTCGTAATTTTCATATTAAAGTTGGTTGTATTGTCAAAAACTAGTCTGATCTTTATTGACACAACACTCTTGGTTCACTTGACTAAGTACCAACTGCCATGTTTGACTCCCAAAAATAACATCCGGAAAACAGAGTACCATAACACAGAGTAGCAGCGTCACAAAAGTAACAACAAAACATCTCATGGTGTGTTAGCAATACAAAATCCTTGAGCAACAACATTGCATCCCCTAAGAAAAAGTGAATAGCATCACCCGAGCAGGCCGAGTTGTTCCAAAACATCCTCTTTGCCATTTTCATTATTAAACTTATCCAAAATAGTTAACCTCTCATTAATATACAAAGCAAAACTGCTTGACTTGAGGTGGCATAAAAGGGCAGGATACATTGGTCAAAATGACAATGTGTAGAGAAATAAAATGTGATTTTAAAGTTAAAAGTATTGAAAAGGCGAGACAATGATAGTGAAAACGATGGCACTTTTTACCTCACGCATCCATTATAAATGGATTTACCTAATTAATAGTGAAGTGGATAAGTATAAAGAAATATTTTTAGTTAAAGGAGGTTTCTAAAAAAAATGTTTTAAAAATGAAGAAATGATTTCCCTTCTAACAAAATGGAACACGATAAAAACGGTGATAAATTCGGCTACACACTATGAGTGGACACTTCTTCATATTGATGTAGAAAGCACCTTTTTTAATGGTGATTTGAAAGAATTCTATATAACTCAACCTTCATGAGATAAAGTAAATGGCAGGAGAGTAAGGTTTGTAAGTAAATGGTAGGAGAGTAAAGTTTGTAAACTCAATAGAGCTTTATATCTCTTAGAAAGAGGAACCCAGAGCTTGGCATGCCAAAATGGATCAATATTCTAGCTATATTAGTTTTCATCACAATGAGTTTTATATATTAGTTTTCATCACAATGAGTTTTATGATATTATTTGTTTTAGGATGAAAGGTAAAAGGTTAAAGTTTGGGCTTCGTTGTTCTCTATAGTGATGACTTAGTTATTATATGAGATTATGAATATCATATTAAGTAGGTGAAACATAAACTTCAAATGATAGACATTGTGTCACACACTATTTCAAAGTAGAAGTTTCATAACTTTACAAAATTTTCCGTAGTCAAAGCAAGTATGGTATAGAGTTCTCGAAGATATTATCATGGTAGATCCTAAACCCCCTCTTAAACTTATGGAGAAAACCGCCAATCATTTAAAATTTGAATGCGAGGAATTTTTGAGTAGTACAACCTATTTACAATTAATTAGAAGTGTAGTTTACTATACAACTACATATCTAGATTTGTCATATGCTGTCAACATTCTTTCCATGTTAGTGCAAGAACATAGATAAAGTCAATGTAATGTATCAAAAAAGGTCTATAGGTACATACAAAGGACACAAATTTTTGGGCTTTTCAATAAGAAGAACAATAAAACTATTTTTTTTGTAAATTTAGGTGCATAATTTGTAGGTGATATTGATGATAGAACATCAACATTAGGTAATTTAATGAATATGGGTTCAAAAATAATTTATTGGAGTTTTAAAAAGGACGAAGCAATGTCAAATTATTTAGTATAGCTCTAATACATTTAAGCTTAGGAAGTATCATGTGAAATTGTATGGCAACATAGAATTTTGTAAGATCTTAGTGCTATCTAAAAAACATCAACTACATTATTTTGATAATGAAACATCAATAAAAATGAATAGGAATTTTTTCCATAATAATACCAATCATGTTGACACCAAGTATCACATCATTAAAACCCTCATCCATAATAGCATCTTCATGCAATAACATTTTTCACCTTAAGATGAAATTTTAGATATCTTCATTAAGCCATTAGGAAAAATAAATTCATCGAATTTAGAGTTTAACTAGGCATTTTAAAAAATATAATTTAGGATTTAAGTGGGGAATGTTCACCTCATAATTCTAACCTTTATTTAGTTATTTAGTTAGATAGTTTTCATAGGTTAAAAAGGTTATTTTATAATGTATTATTTCTAGAATAATAAAGTAAATTCTAAAAGTGGTATACTCCCTAAAAGACAAAAGGGCCTTGTCACCACCTTTTCATGGTGATTATCCTTAAGATATTGATCACAGAGACATGACATGATGAGATAAGAATAGATAGGTTATATATATGAGATACCTTTAACCTCTTGTGTAATGTATTTTATTTTATTAATAAAATTGTGTTTGAGGAAACTTCAACTAAATTTATCATTTGCTCCCAATAAAATTTATCGAATCAGTGAAGGAAATGTTTCCCATGCCTTTTATTTAGAATACCATTTATCGTTCCCTAGAGTCTACCTTTGAAACCAATATTCCAAAGGCCATGTTGTTCCTATCTTGTAGTTTTGGACCTCTTCTATAAAACTATATCCTCCATCAACTTTGCCTAAGCATATGGAGCTAGGTGTTTTATATAAGGTAGGACTTTCTCCTCTTCTTGATTCATCATGGAAGGCTCATAGAGTTTGATCTTTTCCACATTCACTGCTGAGCAAAATGTGCAAGTATGGGGCTAAATTGAGTCTCTAGATATTATCTCCCACCTTTTCTCGTATTTGGAAATGAAAATATTGTAGAGCCTTGATTTTCTTGCTAAGAACTTGTAGCCTCTCCTTTTTAACTATAAATGTACTCTATCTCCCACTCTAAATGACCTCTCAATCCTATGATGATCATGCCTAACCTTGAATTTTTCCTATATCTTGTTATGTGCCTCGTGTTCCTATAAGTGGATTCTTATGATATTCACAATGTATTTATCTCTTAAAGTGTCCCCTATTAGATCCTCCCTCGCTCATCATTGTTAACCATATACAACATCTAAAGATGAGGGTGGAAAATATCCAAAACAATTATCAAATGGTGACTTACCAGTTCAAGTGTGGAATACTCTATTTTACGATTGATTTATTCACACGATATTTTTATCCTAGGTATTAAGATTCTTTTGATGGTAACATCTCAAAATATGTAACAAAGTCTTGTTAACTACTTTTTATTTCCCATATATCTATGGATGAAATGCTATATACCTCTACAATTTTGTGTCCATATACTCTCATAACGTACTCCAAAATTCCCTAATAAATATGGTGTCTCTCTATCTGAAATGATGCTCCTTGGTATCCCAACATAAAATCAAACCTATTCAAATAAAAAGTTTGTTGTTTCTCCCATGTGATAGTATTTTTACAGGGTTTCAAAATAAATGTATTATTGAATCTGTCAACTACCATGAATTGGTAGTAATGTTCTTTTTTTTTTTTTTTTTAACCTCCCAAAAATTCTACGAATATTATTTCACAAGGATCACTGTGTATAGTTAAGTGATGGTATATATATTATTTCTTTTTACTAGTGTTTCTAGTACAAAAAAAACATATATTTTCTAATGAACCTAGATACATATTATTACATCATAGGCTATACACATACCTATGAAAATTGAAAAATATCTTCCCAACCTGAAAATGCCTTGCAACATTAGAGGTGAGGGAATTTCTAATTAAATGCATTTTCTTACCTTTAGGAGTACATGGATTATGTAGCTTGTCCAGTAACCCATTTTAGAGATGATATTCAATTGTATTGTGATTGTTTTCCACATGAATCTAGCCCCATAGCTATTTATACACCTCCTTAAAGTCCTCATCCTCTATATGTACCTCTCTAAATTCATCATGGGTGAAAATATTTGCATGCATGAGACATCTCAAACAGGTAGCCTTGAAAGGATGGCAGCCCAATTTTTTGTGCACCCTTCCTAAACATGATTAATAAATGGAAATATTGTAAAAAACACATCCACTTGTAATTCCTAGTATGTTGTAACTTACTCTAGGCCTAGTATGTTGTATCTTATAGTAGGGAATATATCTCATTGTCATATGTATGGTAGTTCCAATATGGAAATTATGAGGTCTAAAATACACCTCCTCAATAAAATAATAATATAATAGTTAAAATATTAAAATAATATTTATGAATTTT
>APFE031611213.1:153018-198250 GCA_000404065.3 Pinus taeda
CACAAAAAAAAAAAAAAAATACATGAAGAGAAAATTTGAACATGCCTTTTTAATGTATTTTCAAATTTTCTCGATGTGCATCTACTACAAAGTATACTAAATGGGTACTCATTGGATGTGTAATTGAACTCCCCATCCAAGGGGTATCTTCACTTGACATTTGAGTAAACCTATAAACAGATAAGTGATGCAAGAGCATCTAACCCTCCTTAATGAAAAGAGGAATCCAAAGAAGAGAACGAGAGGATGTGGACCATAGGAGAAAAACCGAGAAAATCTGTTTAAAATAGAGCTAATTAGATGGACTTAATTAAATGTAATCTGCCATATGTATGCATGTGGAAAGATTAGGGAGTTGTTAGTGATTTGTTAGAGGAGATCAAGGAGAGGATTGATCGAATCCTTTCAGTGATCCAATCCAATATTTCTATAAACAATGAACTTGCATGTTCTATATATATTGTGAGACAGATAGAGTAATGGAGAGAAAGTGATAGAGAAATATTTGTAAGCCGAGAGTAATCAAAATGTAGTCGAGAGCGAACTTGTGCATAACGCTGAAATGCCTTAGAATGTAACTATGTTGTGTATAATAGAAAAGTGTGTGTTCAATCTGAAATTGTGTGCCTATGTGTATTTCATATATAGAGTTAGTTCTATGTTGCTAGAGTGTGGATCGACCATAGATCACTGAAAGGATCGATGGTGATCCAAAGATATAGAGTTAACTATTACCTTTTGTGCATGTCGTAATAGATCATGGCAAAGAACCGTGATTTAAATATAAAATCCATCAAAAGCAAGTGATATTAAGTTAAGGAGGAAATGAATGAGAATGCACAACAGCCGTTGGATGGTCCAGATCCAATCCTAATGAGCAATCGCACTTTATAGCATCGGTGGAAACCTTCCGGAGTTATCAGAACCATCCCATGAAACAGTGCGATTGCAATCTTGCAATTAATCATGAATCGTCAAATCGACAGTCAGGATCGATGGTCACGATCTAATCACTGATCACAAATCGTAAGGTCAAAATGGCAGTGGACAGAGATAGCTCGATGAGCGATATGGAGAGATCGCCAATATGCGGTGAGGCACGATCAGAGATTGGCGATGTGCGACATTGCAAATCGCCGATAGCCGATGGCTGATATTGTGATAGTGCGATGAAGCACTAGCTGATCGGAGATTGAAGATAATGAAGATTGAGGAGTGTTGCAGAGGTAGCTCGATGAGCTGAACCCAATGAAGTTATAGATGTGGGTGGATAGTATTTGAGATCTGGCTTATGTGTTCAAGAAATTTTTTTCCTATGTTTCCCATGTTCTGATATGTTATATGGTCTCGGGTTTTTGAGGCCTAAGCAATGTTTAACACTTCTGATAGGATTTGTGGGCCATAACCCACAGGCCTTATGATAAAAATTATAAATGAAAGGGGATCTTGCCTATACCGCAAAATCTCCTTTCATCATTTGGTATTAGAGCAGGGAAAGGATTTCCTTTGAGAAGGAGGGAGAGTCCAAGCATAATGAGAGGAGGTAGAGTTGTTGAAGTAAGGTGAGTTTATGATCTTACTGTAGTGCAGATAGTAACAGCAGAAGGTGAGAAGACTTGCAACAACTTAGAGCAAGGTGTGCTCAATTGGTTCTAGAAGAGAGAATCAGAAGGATGCCAAAAAACTAAGCTCAGAGTAGAAAGCTTGGTGAGGTATCATGTAGCAGAGGAAGACTGTTACTGCAGAGGTTTGGTTGCATCTCACAGAAGATCATAAAGGAAATTCTATAGGGATGTGGTTAGAATTGCTAAGGATAAGGAGAAGCATATGACCAGGAGGTCATAAATTTTTGTGCCTCAAGAGTCTGATGCAGGAGCATTTGACCCTCCTTAATCAAAAGAGGAATCCAAAGTGAAGAATGAGAGGACGTGGACCATCAGAGCAAAACTATGAAAATATATTTAAAATAGAGCTAATTAGATGGAATTAATTAAATGTAATCTGTCGTATGTATGGATATAAAAAGATTAGGGAGTTGATAGTGATTTGTTAAAGGAGATGAAGGAGGGGATTGATCAGATCCTTTCAGTGATCCAATCCAATATTTCAATGAACGATGAACCTGAGTGTTCTATATATATCGTGAGATAGATAGAGTAAGGGAGAGAGAGTGATAGAGAAAGATTTGTAAGATGAGAGTAATCAAAATGTAGTTGAGAGGGAACTTGTGCCTAAGGTTGAAATGCCTTAGAATGTAACTATGTTGTGTATAATAGAAAAGTGTGTGTTCAGTGTGAAATTGTGCGCATGTGTGTATTTCATATATGGAGTTAGTTCTGTGTTGCTAGATTGTGGATCGACCATCGATCACTGAAAGGATTGATGGCGACCCAAAGATATAGAGTTAACTGTTAACTGTTGTGCATGTCGTAATAGAGCATGGTGGAGAACCATGATTTAAACGTAAAATCCATCAAAAGAAAGCGAGATTAAGTTATGGAGGAATTGGACAAGAATGCACATGAGTCATTGGATCTGGAAGATCAACGGTCTAGATCCAATTGCGATGAGTGATCGCACTTTATCGCATTAGTGAAAACCTTCCAGAGTTATCGGAACTGGCCCTTGAAACAATGCGATTATGATCTTCCGATTAATCATCAAACGTCGGATCGAGATTCAGGATCGATAGTCCCAATCTAATCGCTGATCGCAAATCGGAACGTCAAAATGACAGTGGACATAGGTAGCTCGATGAGCGATATGATGATATCACTGATATGTGATGACGAGTGATCATAGATTGGCAATGTGCGACATTGCAATTTGCCAAAAGCTGATGGTCATTATTGTGATAGTGCAATGAAGCACTAGCCGATCGAAGATCAGAGATAATGAAGATTGGAGGAGCATTGTAGAGGTAGCTCAATGAGCTGGACCTAATGAAGTTATAGATGTGGGTGGATAATAGTTGAGATCTGGCTTATGTGTTCGGGCATGTTTTTTCTTGTGTTTCTTGTGTTCTGATATGTTATATGCTACCAGGTTTTTGAGGCCTAAGCAATGTTTAACACTTCCGATAGGGTTTGTGGGCCATAACCCACAGGCCTCAAGATCAAAATTATAAATCAAAGGGGATCTTGGTTATACCCCAAAATCTCCTTTCATCAATAAGTCAAAAATACAATAAAAATAAGTAGTTTTCTTCTTTTCCCTCCAAAATATGTTCCTTTGGGGATAACATCATCATTTTGGATCCTAATTAGAACTAAACCATCGAGAAGTCTTGATATTCATAGAATTTATATTGAGCTCCCATCCACCAATCAAATAGATTAAATACACCAAATACTATTTTGTAGACTTACACTTGTTGATACTATCCAAAATCTATTGTTTCTTCAATGTCTCTAACATATACATGAAATGTGAGATGAGCTCATCGAATGAACAATGAAAAATCGATCTAGATTTGGGTGCAATATCATTCATTAATTTCATAAATGTAGTTGGTACATTGTATATAGTACATGGCATGATTTACCACTCATATAAACCTTGTCTAATATTGAAGGAGGTCTTCGAGGTACTTCTTTCACTTTTGATTGGTGATAGCCTAATTTTAAATCCATCATATTGAAGTATTTTCCTTGTTGCAACAAGTCCAATAGGTGATCAATACTAGTGAGAGGGTACTTTTGCTTGAGAATAATTTTGTTTATTCCCTATAATAAATTTATAGTAACCATGTCCCATCCTTCTTTGGAACAATTATGATGGGCGATCCACATGGGGTGGTTCTTGGTAGAATAACACCCTTCTCTAGCAATGGTTGCAACTACTTCTTCATGTCATTGGATTCTATAGCAAACTATTTTTATAGCCCATATTTTGGAAATCGAGAGTCCAAAAATAACAGGATCGTGTGCTCCACTTATCTCTTTATTTGTATCCCTTAACTACCTAGAACACTCCCCTGTATTCCTATAAAAAATATTCTAACTGATTTCTTTCTTCCTTAGTCCACCCTCCAATGATTATTTTTCTTTCATTCACTCTTCTATATATTAATTCTCTCTTAAGAGTAATAAAACTTATTTCTTACTAGAATTAAACAATTTCTTAGCTTGGTTTATTTTCACTAGTGAAATCTCTAACTTTCCTTTGTGAATGTTGATTAAGAATGATTTTCCATCCTTGATGATGTCATAATGTTTGGCTCTCTGCATGAATATTGCATCACACATGTTTATATAAGGACTTCTCAAAATAATTCCACATATATCAAGTCAAACGCCATGGAATTATACTTCAACAATAAAATTAGAACTCCAATTTAATTTTACACTATTTGGTTACCTTTATCTCTTCCTCCTTGTGGATGCATCCCAACACATATGGTTTATTATTGTCATCAACCTCCAGTCCATGTTTTTTGACCATGTCAACCACTATTATGTTCTCTTGTGATCCTGAGTTGAACAAAGCATCTAATTTTTCCGTGTTGACCTACATCATTACATGGAAATGTTTGGTCATATTCTTCTCTTCCTATTGATCAAAAGGAATGAGATTCACTTGTTTCTAAAGTGATGTGAAAATAATATTCTCATCCACTTCTAAGCATATATCCATGTATATTCTAGAATATTTGGCTGTAATGATTTTATTCTTCATGTCCTTCTTATGATTATTTAATTTCATCTTTGGATGCAATTTGCAACATTTCTCCTCTACGTCACCATCAATTCCATAATGGTTATCGTGGTCGGTAGGATCTTTTTGTTGAATTTTTTTTACTATCTTTTTATCCTTTCCCCTTTTTCGCTCATTATTTCCCTCATTGGAAGCTTCCTATTGTTCCATTTTCTTTGACACACTTGAAAACCCTTTCTTATAACCTATTTTTTCTAGGTACTATGCATACACACAAGCCTCATCCATTGTTCAAGGTTTGAACAACATCAACTACATTTGTATATGACTATGTAAATTGCATAAATAATTGAGGCATACAATTGGTTTTCTTGCAAGGATATCTAACATTATTGCCATATTCTTTAATTCTATGCCTTATTCTTATACAATCTACCGATGTCTCTTCCCGAGGTAATACCACTGAATCCACTTGTCTTCTACATAACCAATATGATAAAATTGGGACATTATGAGAGTTTTAAATCGCTCCTACTTAATCACTGGAGGATCCTCATCTAGCCTAAGGCCTTCCATGTTGATTTCTTACCTGTTCATGGCATGAACATCCAATTTCAAACAAGAAAATGAAATTATCCATTTCTCCTATATATGTTGATGACTAAATAATCCTCACATTATTGCAGTTAATAATCTATTTTAAAGTAGTATATCTCATCTTTATATGACTTCATATCCACCCTCACTCCCATCTTGAATAGGGACTATGAATGGTTCATGATGTTCAAATGTGGATGGTAAACATTTGGTTTCCAAGACTCCTATAGCTTTTCATGATACCCCGATTTCCCCTTCAATTTAACCTTTGAGTTGGAGCTTGCATATTCTCCAAATATAAAATATTATTGGTTAGTGTCTCCATGAAAAATCTCACATTATGGTTTATATCTATGACTTACAGTTCTAGACATGAAAATATCTCTTGTGTCATATGTTGAGGGATATCATAAATCATTTAATCAATCATGGATGTTATTTTATGAGTTGTTTCTCAATCATATCCATTCCATTACAAATTCCCACAAAATATCCAAATAATACTACTCTCATACCAATATTACCATTAAATTTCCATGGATATTTTTCTAGATAGTTTATCTCTATAGATCTATGAAAATAAAAAGAAATCCATATTATGGAGGGTTTCTATATATTCCATATATGTTAGTATTGGTTTATTATTTATGCTTATAATAGATAATATGTGCAATATAATATATAATATATATATATATATATATATATATATATATATATATATATATTATATAATGTCTCAAAGGCTACAATGATTACCAAAATATGGTCCATGAAACTATTTGAAGAGGAAACCCACATGAAACATGAGGTTTCTCTACTATCTATTGTCTGAAATGGAAATGATACAAGTACAAAGGAGAAGGAACTCTTTTTGGATTTTCTTGAGACTTATAGGCCATGGGATTTCATGGAACACAAACACACTCTTTTATTGTGTCTCTTCGTCCATAGCCAAATACCCTTCTCTAGTATGGAACAAATGTAATCAAACCTAATGGAAACCCTTTTCCTCCTAGTGGCTCAATTATAGCCGAATGTAATAGCTGACTATGGGTTATATTTGATCCATTCAACCTTCAACATAAGTTATAACTTGAGTCCTCTAGTTCATTATTGATATCTTCCACATTTATATTCCCTTTTGCATGACTAATGGGGGATGACATGCCATGGTCTCGAATTATGGTGGTTAATCACATACAATTCAAGTTCCAAGAGGCATAAATTTTTCTTCCAGACATTGATTAGCATGATTATTGCACCATTGGAAAGGTAATTGAATGTACAACGATATATTTAGGCCCAAGCTTAATAAAGAAAGTTTCACACCAAAACATTATTATATAAGGCCATAAACTAGCCCCTAAAGGTTTTAGACGCTAATTTTCCTAGCTCGGTGTAACTAATAAAACTTCTACTGTAACTTGGTTCCTCCAATTTATCCACTCGAAAATAATTTATAGTGATCCATTCCATATCAATGTTTCCACCAAGAAAATGATATACAAAAATAAATTGTATTTATAAATATTACTTTTATTTTTATTTTTATCAAGTTATATTTTATTCATGAAAATGAAAATAGTGTTACAATGGAGAGAAACAATGCTTGATTTTATAGGAGAGAAGAAAAGTAATTAGATGAGGATTTGGTGTACTGGTTCATTTCACAACGCTATATTTCCTTATTGTCTTTCACCATTGATCCACCAATTTACATTGAGTTGGTATCGTGGTGTTAGAATAGATACTACATCACGAATGAGATTTTTATCCTTAGTTGCATATTTGTTTGATGATTTGTGGATATGATTTAAGATTTAAGATAGATTCTTCTACATCAATACCATCTCCATCTCCACACTACAACTAGGGAAAACCTGAATATTCCCCTTTGGTATTGGTTTATCCCTATTCTATGTTATTGGTTACTAAGGTTGCTTTGAGCATGGCCTGGACTTTGATTCAGTATCTACTCCTTTGATCCTTTCCATCCTTTGGTTTATATCTTGTGGCCATTTGATGGAGAACAAATAGGAGAAGGAAGATAATATTTCTAGTGGTATTCAAGTTGTGTACAAGAGATTCATATAAAAATTGAGAGTTCATAATCAAACAACTAGGTAGAAGTGATATTAGTCCATTTTCAGAGCATCTTGTTTAGCAAACATTAGTCATGATCGAATTGAAGGCCCTCAGTGGGATTTGTCTATTGGAGATTTCCATGAGGGATAGCTTGCATGTGCCATAAATTCTTTTACCAAGCCACCCCTGGAAGCAAACCACATGGGGAGGTGATATCCTTCCTCGCTATGTTTTGGAATTCTTGCTAGAGATTCCCAGAGATGGAGTCCATGGTTGAAGAGAATGTTCCATATCTCTCGATTCCCTTAATGGTCATTATATTAGCTAACTAATTCAATTATATTCAGACATGGCTAATAGTTAGGCTTGATAGGTGTTGGGCATGTGTTATATTCTTTCAACAACTAGCCACGGGGTCTAGGGCAATGCCCCGAGATTTTATTTTATTTTATGCAAACACATTAATAGTTGGGCGGAACTCAGGATGAGGGGAAACCCAACTATGGTGGGTGGACCTACACATGGTTTTGTCCATGGGTTTGGCACATGGTTCTAGACATGATGGGTTTCTACCGATGGTATTTTTTATATCCAGTCAATAGAACTATGATTATTTTATAATCCAAGGTTAATGGATTGGGGTTTATGAATTAATCATGATGTATATATATGTATTGTAAAATTAAAAGGAATATAATCAAAAATGAATCTGGTAGTCCTAGTTTTAGAATCCAAGAAAAATATTTGTGTTTATTGGTTTTATGTTCTTGCCATTGTTTATTTTTCTGTTTGAAGAATTTGTTTGCATGCAATTTTTGTACAAGGTTAAAAACTACAATAGGGTTGAAAGCTAATGTTATAGATGTTCCATGCTGATTTCCAACTTGAAATAGTTAAATATTTGAGGTAGTAGTGCCATGTTATATCTTTATTGCTAGACTAAAAATAAGTTGATATTCTCCTTCTCTAATCAATTTCATGTATCCAACGGAGTGGGGAATTTGTAGTTCATTGATTAACACCTAGAGCTAAACCTAATTATTTGTTGAGTGACCAAGGTGTTTGAAATATAAGTGGATGATGTGTCCATGATAATGATAAAATACTCCCCCATAACCAACATTGATTAGGTTGAGTTTAGAAATGCCATCAAAATTTTGTTTTATGACAGAAGAGGGAGGGAGAGACTAGGAGATCGGAGAAGAGGGAGTTGTTGAGGCTAGGGGAGGGGATAAGGAGAGAAGAGAAAGGTGGAGGACACATTAAATGCAGATGGAAATTTCAAAGGGTGAGCATTGAATATCATTAGGGGTCTAATGACCAATGAGTGTGATGTCTAGGAAGATCTTTGTTAGAGTTTGTGATACATTAATAGGAGTATAAGCATTATCTCTAAAAATTATTTAGTTTCATTCCTTCCATATTGTCTATAGGATAAAACCCAAAAAGGCCCACCACATGGTATTTAAGTGAGAACTTTTGAAGGGTTGGGTCCATTAATTAATGATAGTGGCTCAAATGTTTCCTCTGTCTTGATCTGAATGCTTGAAAATTTAGACTCCCCTATATCAATATTGGTCAATGAGGAGACAAGAATTGAATAAGTGTTGTAAAGGTTCTCGTTCACAATGGAATGAAATGAAATTTGCTAGACCTACATCTCCTCTTTTTCCTAATTTATCCCATGTGAGGACTTTTTTATGAGCCATCTAGCAAAGAAAGCTAATAGTCTTAGGCCAATTAGATAGGGCCCATATTTTTATCCAAATTAGATAAGATGGCAAGTTGTCATGATAGGAAAAAACATTATAGGTTTATTTTATGTTATAAACTACCCGATTTCGATAACCCCATCACAATTTATCACATTTCTTTGATGGGGGGATTTTACCTTGTTGTAGTGCATCTATTAGGGAGTTATATATAATTTGATGGAGCAGGGGAAGGTGATCTAGATTTATTTTATAGTATCTCTAAAGGGCATTGATATGTCGAGTAAGCCAATAGTTTTTTATTGGATATTTATGTTATCTTCATAGAAAGTTTATAAAGACCCATACTGAGGGGAAAAGAATAGCCAATGGTATTGATTCTAAGAATCTCTCCAGAAGAGAGTAGTTTTTCCATTACATACTTCCCCCAAAAAAATGATCATGAATAATATGCTTGTTGGAAATTGCATCACCTCATATGGGGCATCCATATGAGAAGTTGGTAATTCTAATGTGAATGCTGAGATATTTTTTATTTCCATACTTATGACCCCAAAGGGTGTTCCTATGTGAGATTTGTCTTGTGATATACTGCATAAAATATTCATGCTGAGTACTCCACTAAGGATTGTCATCTCGCAAACACCAATGAATCATTTTTACTTGGGGAAGTAGAAGGTGTCTCAAGAGACTAAAGATTGCTTCTTTTTTTTAGGCTTGCTCCTCCGTAAATGAAACTCCTTTGGAATTTTTGAATAGTTTTAAGGATGACTTTGGGGGAAGAAAGAGAAGAGAAGACATACATAGGCAAGCATTGGAGAAAAAAAATTGAGAAGGGTAACTCTTCCTTTCAAATTAAGAGGCCTAAATTTCCATGAAGAAAGGATGTGGTGGGACTTGGAGATCAACCCTTCCTAGTAGAAGTGATATACAACTAAGATGGAAAGGAGGAGGCCTAGATATTTTAAGGGTAGAGAGAAATGATTGAAGCTAAGAATCCACATAATGTGGTGTTGGATAGGGAAATAAGTATCAAGGAAAAATAGTTGGGATTTATGAAATTTAATGGAGGTTCCCGAGCTTTCTGAAAATGAGTCCAAGATATAAAAAAGAGAACAATTTTCCTTAACATAAGGCCAAGAAATAAGGACAATGTTGTCCATAACTTGGTTATGCGTGAAGGAGGGGGAGTGGTGGAAGGAAAGGTCCTTTGATAGACTTGATGCTTTGAGTGTTGTTCATGGTTCTACCTAATCCCTTATCCATGAGGATAAAGAGTAGTGAAGAGAGGGGTTCACCTTTGTGGATACCACAAAAACGGGTGAAGGGTGGAGAAGGTGAGCTATTAAGAATAATGGGAAAAGAGGAAGAGGATATCAGGGCTCATATCCATTGCACCTATGAGGGTTGAAAGGCAAATGTTATAAGAATTGCATATATGAATTCCCAACTAAGTTGATCAAAGGATTTCCACATATCGAGTTTTAGAAGCATGCATGGAGTGTGGGAGGACTTGAGAGTGTGAAGGACTTCATGGAAAAGAATAACACTATCCATTATTTTCCTTCCTTCTACATATCGAGATGGCTCTAGAGAGATGAGGGATGGGTAGATGGGCTTGACACAATAGGCAACCACCTTGGAAATAATTTTCTAGATAACATTGCAAAGTGATATTGGGAAACATTTAGAGGGATCAACAACAATTTATTCCTTCGGAACCAATGTGAAGAAGGTTGCCTTAAGAGAAGGTAATATTCTAAGAAATTTGTGTGAATCTTTAGCTTGGATCCAAATATCCTATTTAATAAAATGCTAGCAAGGATGGAAGAAATTAGAGGTAAAGTCATTTGGTCTAGCATATTTTCCTTGAGGTAATTGCATTATGACTTCCTCAACTTCATATAGGGAGATGGGCCTTAACAATGCATTTTTTTGTTCCCATGTAACTAGGATGGGGATATGACTAGTGATGCTGAATGAAAGAAGAGAGAATAGGAATGGAATTTATCATGAGATTGTTGTAATAATTATTAATCTCCTTTTGGATATCTAAATGAGAGTGGAGTTGCACACCTTTGGAGGAATTTAAACTAGAAATTCTATTGGTGTGCCTTCCACAAGGATTCACTAAGGGAGTAATATGATACCATGTGCATTCATATTGGGGGATATATATTCCTGGAAAAATGACATAATATATTGAGCATATAAATGGGGGGAAAGGGTTTTTGTATTTCCAGGTATAAAAAATGGAGCTCAAGGTTAATGAAAAAATATAAAGGGGTATAAAAAATGTTAACGAAAAAATGGATAGATACGATATCTAATGAAAGTAGGAGTTTTTTAAATGGGAAAGTGTATTTTTTTCCTATTGGTAGGGGGTTAAATAATCTGATTTTTAGAGGTATTTTCTAATATGTAGTCAAATTAAGAGTATTTTTTAGTATGACATGAACACAAGTGATATGTTAGAGGTTCATTGAGAGAAGCCCTCATGTTGCCTTCACTGGAACATGGAGTTGTTGAAGAAATTTGTATTTCACTTCCCTGCTTCCATCAATTTTTCTTTGAATTTATGATGCTGAATATTTTCTTTCTGAGCATATATTTCCTCCAACTATCGTGATATTTGTTTTTTTGAAATATGAGAGGTTAAATACACCTATAATTCATTATTTATTGTTGAACAACTTCCATTTGCACCTCCAAGGATCTTTGATGTTGCAAGATGTTACCAAAGACCTTTTTCTTGCATTCACGATTTATATTTTTGATATTATTTAATGATTTCTTAAATCGATACATAAAATTGCCTCTTTGTGGGTCTACTATTGGCCACCATGCTGCAATATTTCCCTGAACATTTGAGTGTTGTAAGCCAAATTTGTTGAATGAGAAAGGATTTTTCTTAGGAGGTTGATGAATAGAAATGTTAATTATTATGGGCTAGTGATCAGAGCTTGTCATTGATAGGATGGATGGTTCTGCATATTTGTGGGCTAGAATAAGGGGTTCAACTATGAGGGAATGATCTAATATACATGATATTTGGTGTTATTCCCGATTTTTGGTGTTCCATGTATCTAGGCCATTTATGGTTTCTATGTCAATGAGATTGAGGTCCTTGATGAAGGTGTGGAAATATACCATTTCTTGTTTCTCATGTCAAAAGTCATTTTCTTCACACAATCCTATCATGATATTAAATACACCACCATCATCCATGAGTCATCTTGGTGGAGAGAATGGATCTATCTGATGTCTTGGAGGAAATATTGCTTGGCTTCTTGCATCTGGTGAACATAAATTTTTGTGATGATTCTAGATTGTCTAGTTCCAAACACCCTAAAGCACATTCAGATTGTTGTGCTGGTGGCAAAGAAATTTTCTATGATCAACTTGTGGGGGTTGCATAGATTAGCAAGTTCTCCTTCAGAACCTCATACATCTATCATAGTGGCATCACTATGGACCAAAAATTATTTTCTAGAAGTTATAGTTGCTTTGTAGGACATTTTGTTTCTTGTAGGATGATAACAATGAAATTTTCTTGTTTTATTTTTTTATGCAAGAATATTTGTTTTATCTTCCTATTTATACCTCATATCTCCAAAGAGACTATTTTCATTGGGAAGGGGGTGAAATATGGTTATATGAGTTTGTGATTAAAGCATTCTTTACAAAGTTTGCTAGGAATTCCCCAGCTTCTTGAAGTAAGAGCACATTATTCTTTGTTCCTTTTTTCTTATCTCGCTTCTCTATTTTTTTTATATGGCCTCATTTTTATAAAATCTATGCTAAGAATTATGGTGATGACAATTGTTCCATGTCCTTTTGTAAAGGCTTAGTTTCTTCATTAATATGTCAATTCCACTTGATATGGTTGGGAGGAATCACACATAGGTCTTGTTTTTTGCAGGAACCAATTATCTACTAGAGATCTATATCAACCAGCACCATGTTTGTATATTCTAGTTCATCAAGGTATTTGGTGTCTATGTGAATTTTAGTTTCACTCTATGCAATATCTCATTGAGTAACCTAGAATATTCTCTTCTTTCTATGTTATTAGTCATCCTTTGAGTATATGTTCTTCGAGATGGGATGGTTGGCAGGATTTGAAGGGCATGAAGGGGAGACTTCGGTGGAAGGATCAAGAATTTTAGGGGCTACATACTAGTTTTTTGTGGGAATATGAGTAGGATTAGATTATTATTTCTTGCGAGTTGAGTGAAAATGAGAGGCGGATTTCGTATATCCCTAAACATATTTATTTCCTTCAAATCTAGATTTTATGGGAATAATGAGTGGAAAATGTTAGAAGAGATGTCCTTGTTCCTAACATATGGAAGTGGAAAGTATATGTTCATAGTCTAGAGGACAGTTCCACGTTTTTTCATTATGACATAGGCATGTTGAAGTAGGGATGAAGATAGAAACATCCATGTAGATGTAGGTGCATGCATAGGCAATATAATGACTTAGTTTGGCATATTTAGTGATTTTGAGGATTAAGCCAACGACATTTCATATGCCTTCTTAGGTTTCTTCATACTAGTATTGTAGTAATAGAGAGTACAAATAGATTCAAACAAGGGAAGAGATGAAAGGTTCTTGTTCAAGGTTAAAATGGTTAGTCTAGAAACAATAGTAAAGGCCTCAAGGCTGGAAGAAATAAGGGCCCTCTTTTCTCAGTTAGACTAGATTTCAAAGATGGAAATAAAAAGGCCCTTAGAGCTTAATTTTATGACAATATCTCCTTTTCTTTTCTAGTGGGAATTGATCCATAAGACTAAGTGCTTCTTAGTTGGCAATAGGGCCAAGAACATGCCAATGATGGCATGATCCCTCATGAAGTGAATGATTTTGTTAGTTTGTGTTGATTTAATTTCACACAGGGACATGTCTGTTGTTGGGGAAGGCACTATCCTAGGTTCCATGGTGTAGATGATGCTTCACAATGAAACTGTGTTCACTTCTAGATGGGATCCTTCTTTTGTATGTTGTATGGTGGATATGAAACCTTTTCACTATCAATGTCAGGTGCAAGTTGTGGAGAGGGGAATTCTGAGGATTTGGTGAGGGGGCTATTAATGATTTCTTGGAGTTCACATTTTTTAGTAGTTCTTGCTTTAAGGAGGGGGCTTGCACCCTTTCCCCTGAGGAGGTGGCCATAGAGGATGGAAAAGGTTTGGTGGAAAAAGGGTGTGGATAGATTTGTATAGCTTCACATTCCTCATAGTTTTGGAGTACCACCATGCATCAAAATTAATGTATAACTATATACTATCTACATAATATATAATATATAGTATGAATAACTAGAATAATTGATGAATATAAAAAAGTATCCAAAATTTATGAAAAGACAATGTGTACTCGAAAGGTGGAAAACTTAGTGTTTAAATTTAATTCTATGACTTCCTATAATCAACCAACCAATGCGCTCATTATGTATACATACCATTATTTGCATAGACAAAAGACACAACTTGATTCATACAATCTACATATTGGTTGTAGAGGTACCATTAGCAACTACCAACATATGGATTTTGTAAGTTAACTACTACTAAGTTCTTATGCCCATAAGGCTCGTGTAGTTGACATCTATATGCTATCTTCACTTATCAAAAACCTCACTATTAATCAAAACACCATACACCAATGTCAAAACTAAAAATGTATTCAAATACTTGTAATGCTCGTAATATGCTGTTTATTGATCTCGAAGCTCTAAGTGGATTGGATAGTTTTCATCCCATAGTTGTTATGATCCACAATTTCATAATGGAATCTATTATGAGGTTAATAGAATTATAATACAATAATCTTCATTATAACCATAAACGTAGCTAATAGAAACAATTGATCATACATAAGTATAAAAAATATCACAAATGGAACTCTACTCCAAAACCGTAATATCAAAGAAAATATAAAATTAATGGTTACATGTTTACCTTAAAAACCACAATGGGGAAACCAATTATGAGGAGCTTCCCATTTCTCCATTATGTGTTCTCGCATTATCATACAGGTTATAAGCTCATTTTCCATTCAGAAAATCACATAAAGAATTATCTTTTGTGTCTCATCTCATCCAGGAAAAGACCCTTTGTGAGTCTCATTACAACAATATATAAGAGAGTTAGGGAATGTGAATGACGGAATTGTCTTTTCATTTCGAGTTTCTCAATTTCTATCTCCTATTACATTTTTTTCTCATTTATCTATTTTTTCCGTGTTATTTTAGTGCATTTGTTTAGTATTAAAATCAATCATTTTTGTTTATATCCATTTTAAATTGATTGGTAAGATAAGAGTGAACGTAAATCATAAACATAGGTATGAGCGAAGGGAAAAATATTTTCTAAATTATTTTCAAATGTGGTTGTGGAGAGTATGGATTGTGAAAATTGGGTGCATGTTTTTAAAGAAAATGATGAGAAAAGTGTTTGTGAAGTGAATATTTCAAATAATATGTCAAAGGGAGTGTAAAAGAAGGATGTGCGCCATACGAATTTGTCTATAAAACTCAAAATTCATTAGAGGGTGGAATTTTTCCTTGGGATGTTTGTGTAGGACAAAGGTATTATTGTAACAATGAGTGGTTTTCAACATAATAGGATGCTACATAAGGGAGTTGTGATCTAGTAACGTAATTTTGGGGAGATGCTATTATTATTAATATAACAATGGAAGAGAAGAAGGTATAAATGCCGAATTCCCATAAATTTTTTCGAGACTTTATTGTAAGTGAAGTTGAATGTGCACTGAACGAAAAGAAAGTAGCATAGATAAAAGAAAGGATGCACTAGTTACAAGTAGGAAGAGTTGCATCAAAAGAACATGGATGAAGAAAAGTAGCATCAAGTTAAATATGATTGTAATGCGATTTTTCGTGATGAAATACAAGCAAGATGAGAAAATTCTTGAGTAGCACATATTGGTGGTGATGGTTGAGATAGTGGTAATGATGCCAAAGTGGGAGGGTGAGGAGGAAATGAGAACGATTAAGAGGAAGAAATTTGAGGATGTGTGTCTAGTTGGGTAATACTAATAACAATTTAAAACATGTTATAATAACTGGAAAATCAAATGATGATGATGATGATAATGAAAGTAAAGAATATGGAAAGATTGGGCATAGACCTGATATATCAACGAATATTTTGGAGTTTTGGATTATGAACATAAAGAAAATGATGCAAAGTGGAGAAGAAAGAAGGATGAGTGGTATAGTGTGATCTAGGAGTGGTAAAAAAAGGAAAAATGGAGGTGTTTAGTGATTGTTGTTTATCAATGACTTTGTGAGAAGTATGCCCACACTCCTCTAACTAAGAGAGTATGATGTAGAAACATAATTGATTGAATGACCTCAAATACAATATGATAATAAAATGTTCCCCTCTAGATCATTGATACAATTAGGAGACCAATCCATTATATTAAGTAGATGTGAGAGATACTTATGCCTATAGACATAACTATTTTGGAATAGGGCTACCAAAATTGTAATTTAATTATGAATAATTATTAGGTGGTTGATAAGGAGTTCACCTTGATAGAATATTCTATAATATTCTTAGTAGTATACATAAATCAAAGACTAAGTTTTGTTCCCAAATAGTTATGCCTTTTTTTCCCTTCTAATTAAATTCATTAACGAAAAGAAACGTCATATGAATAAGTGTCATATGAAATGAGTTATGATATTTTGGGCATGTCATATTGATAATCCATGCAATTCGCCCATTATATCACAACAAAACCTATTTATAGTTTAAGAAAGTCCATAATAAAGTAGGAGTGAACCTCCATATTTAAAAACCTTTTCATATATATTTTTCAAAAACGTATATATATCTAATTTTATATAATTTTTTTGTCATTAATAATAATAAAAGTTACAAATTAGTTAGATTTTAATATCTTTTTTTTTATATCTAGTAACTTGAAATGTATGATAAAGTAATATTTTTCATCATAGACTAATGACATTTACTAGTTACACTATATAGAAATAATCAAATTCAAAACAAAATTCAAACCCCAACTACCTCTTTACCACCTATTATAGAATTAAAAATATACAAAGCAAGATAAATAAAACACACCATATTAATTAAAAATATAATTAAATTTAATAGTAAAAATTAAATTAAATATAAATTAATAATATTATAAATTTATAATAATACTTCTTTTAACTTTAAAACTTTAAATTGTGTACAAAAATATTTTATTAGTTTAATATTAAATATATATATATATATATATATATATATATTATATATATTTAAAGGGAATTTGATTTTAGTGTACTAAAAATTGTTCTGTAGGTTAAAAGTGTTCCCATGCCTACATGGATGGATGGTAATATGAACATCCTCGTTAATATAAATATTTGTTTTTACTACAATCAAACAAACTATTACTTTTCTTTAAAATTATAAATTGTTCTTAAATTAAGCTATGCAAAAGAATTTTGTAGCTATTAGTAAATGCTGTTTTTTTTTTATTAATTAGTTAAAAGAGGGAGTTACATGTTCCATGAAAACAAAACTAAATCTTGGAGAGTATTTAAAAAAAAAATATGAAGAGGATAGGAGTGTCTGAGATCGGTAAGAGGAAAACAGGAAAGAAAATTGTGATAAGAGGTCAGGCAGTTTGTGAGAGCTATGTTTGGTTAAGACCAGATAGCTGGATATACACTTAGACTCTAAGGAGAGAGAATTTCCCTCGGATCAGGGATAGCATGGGGGGAGATTTACTGGCATAGTGAATCTCACGGTAGGGAGGAAAACAAAGTGCAGGTATATTTGTAGACCAAAATTGGAAGCAACATAATCAGATAAGTTAAAATCTATTTGGCAGTAGCATAATCAGATAAGTGATATTTTCTGGGTAAAACTTAGAATTATGTAGATAAATAAGCTTTTTCTCAGTTGTTAAATGATTTAATTACTTAGTCTGTTTAATTCTAGAAAGATATTAGTAGGTTATCTTCTATTTGAAGAATAGGTTTCTTTTGAAAGGTTTCCTAAAAAAAAGTTACATGAACAAAACAAGGAACCACCTTCATTGTTCAAAATGAAAACTACAGTAATTATTAAGAGAAATAGCGAATACCAAATGCAAACCCAGGAAAGTAAATCTAGTAATGGAAAATTTTAGTAGTGAATACGGTTAAAAGCATACAAAGTTATGTATTATAAATTGATAAATTCAACTGGAAGGAATTACAGAAGACCTTCATTCTATAGCAATTTAAGTTTAAAAGACTCTGGTAAAACAAATTGTTTTAAGGAAGTAAAGCCCCATTTCAAATATAAAGAAAGAACCCTTGCAAGGTATAGTAAATTGATTGTATAAACAAAATCAATAAAATATCAGATTCCTCTATTTTGCTATTCACACTTATATAGGAATATCAGTCGCAAAAACCTGGATGTCTACACATTCTATCATGATCTGGACATAAGTTTAGACGAAAAAAGGTTAAGAATAAGAGCAACACACATTTTATGAATTTATCTGACATCGCTAAAGGGTTCGATGTGGACTGTTACTTTTAACAAGATTAGACATCAGTATTCAAACTAGTACAAAACGAGATAATGAAAATACGAAACTCAGAAATTTTGAGATATTGCTAGACTCTACATAGAAATCTATGATGCACTTTTTCCACTACATAAACTAAGGAATATTCAATCCTTTATCGTATTATAAATAGTGACATTTCCAAACCAAGAAAAAGCTCGACATTTCCAGATATATGGCTTATTACAATAAACAAAACCCTTACTAAAATCCTGTAGATATATATGTAAATCAAGCTATCATGAACAATGTCTCAACATAGGAAAAAGAAATTGTAACAGTCGCTAGAACCATACAATTTTTCATAGGTTCAAATGACCCTTCTTGTACGAAATTACAGTCTGAGGAAAAGTGCCCAAAATTACAATATGTGGTTGAAGCCGTTTAAATTTATACAGTTAAGAGACAACTAAAAACAATATGATCAAAGCTTCCATAAGTCGTGTATGATTAAAGCCATTTAAATTTATACAGTTAAAGGAAACTAAAATCAAAGGATCCAATCTTCCATAAGCCAAGAAAGCCTTCATGAATATGATATCAGAATTCCAAGAAAATCCCGGCCCTTTGACCAAAGAATGTTTCCAAGGAAAAAGAGCAGTAGGAGTTAAATACCCAGTGCATGGTAGGTTCTTTCTCTTGAAAGACGAAGCTAGTAAGAGGGTTTCCTCCTCGACACCATCTCAAAACTTCGACACCTGAAAGAAAACTGACAAAAACAACAAATAACCAATGATTATATGTTAACCTCCATAAGGAATTGTATAAATACTAACAAGAAAATGTAAGGCGCAAAAAACTGTTGACACTTACCATTGAGTAGGAATATGAGAAAACGCTGATACAGTGGATTAAATTCTAGGACTTTGAAGAAGCTAAGGCGGTTGACAGACAAGGACAAATACATCCCAAATGTCATTGAATGGAGCTGATAGACAAGAAAACCTCTAGTTTAGGCGAAGCAACCAGATGAACCAGGACCCAAGTCACTAGACCAGAATAGAGCCGAAGTCCAGAGAAGTTTTGGAGTAACACGATAACAAAAAGGAACAAAAACACTCAGAAATGAACGTTAAAACCCTCTAGCACCATATGATCAATCAAGTTGACAAGAGCCTTCGATGAGGAATATAGATCCGAAGTAAAGTGTAGCCAATGGACAGCTAGTAGTATATAAGACTGCCACCTGGCCAGGACAGCTAGGAGTATATCGGACTGCCACCTGGCCGTGATAACTAGGTCTATTAATTGGCATAAATAGATGGCGGGTTTTTGAGGACTCGAGTCGATATACAAGAAACGAAAAATCCATCTTAGTACCAAATTCAATAAATGTAAACTGATTGAAAACCATAAGTTAAGTGATCATGCATGTAAATGATCTTGCCATGGATTATGAACCCAATGCATAATAAAATCTAAGGTTTAGACTGTCAATGCATTGCAAGCTTTAATAATGGTTTGTATTTAGTTTTATAAATCTAATCTTAAACTAGTATAATGTCAAGAATTATCAAACTTAACACTATGGCAATAATATTTTTTTGATTATGACTTTAATATGGATGTGTTACATATGGTATCATAGCACTCAGGTTTCAGAAACTGAGACTTCTAGAATAAGGAATAACAAACTCAATGTTGTACATGTAGGAGGCAGCAAAAGTCACTATCAGGTGAACTAGGAATCCACCACAGAGTTCCGTATTGGGAACAGGACCAACACCATTTCAGGAAGGAAATCTTGAGGTCTGGGTGTAGCTAAGGGATGAGCTGTAAAATCCCAATACAGACATCCAAGTGACTGTACAAGAATTGAAATGTGAAATGGACCGACTCCAAGCAGACAACAAAAGATTAATGTAGCAACAAGAAAAGATTATGAAAAGCTTATCAAATAGACAAAATCATCGACCAGTAGTTCCCAGCCCGAAGCACGGCCATATGACTAGGGAAAAAGAGTTCCGAACTGAAAATGTTGAAACAAGAATAGGTGAAGAAAAATAAGAAGAAGGATGAGGTAATGTGTTTGATCACAAGACTCAGAAAAGGCAAAAAATTGAACTCCAAGGGGAGTTTTAGAAAATTCCCCCTCTCTTCGATGGTGAGCAAGAAGAGGCAACAGAAGCATGGTTAATTAATATGAATAAGTATTTCCAGTTGTACGAGTATGATTACAATTTGAAGGCCTGTCTAGCTATTTTGCAGCTTCAAGGGAAAGCAACATTGTGGTGGGAGGAACTAAAAACAGTCCATGGGGTCGATGAGCAAAACATAACTTGGGAGAAATTCCAGAATTTTTTTAAAGAAAAATATTTAACCAAAAGGTTTTATGATGAGAAAGCAAAGGAATTCCATGATTTTTGCCTAGGCCAAATGACCATGGATGAGTTTATAACAAAATTTAAGTCATTGTTCTGGTATGTTCCTTATATTCGTGAATAAAAGGCCAAAGTACAATGGTTTATTAGAAGTATTTTGATGTTCATGAAGGAAAGGCTAGAATTCGACAACGCAAAAACCATAGACAAAATCATTCAGAAAGAATGGATTTGCTATCAGCAAAATAAGCCAAAGGATGACACGAGAAAAATGTGGGTTGATAGAAAAGGAAATAAATTTATTCCCAACCACAAGGGGAATAAAGGCACCAACAACAAAGGATTATATAATGGTCAAACTAATTGAAATGTGAATAAACCCAGATTTAAAGTACCAGCTGAAACCAGGACAAATGAATAGGCTGGTAGAAATGAAGCAGAATTTATTAAGATACCACCTATACAGTGTTGGGGATGTGGAGGCTCGCATTATGTCGAAAATTGTCTCCACCACAAGGGAGAAGATCAGATTTAACAAACTCAAGAGGCATCTTTGGTGGGAGAAGTGGCAAGGAGCATCCCTAAAATTATCACAGTGCTTGAAGATCTTCAGGTAGAGTTTCAGCGGACCATGGTTGAATTTGAAGGTACTATTTTTGACCAAACGTGTTCTATTTTAATAGATCCCGGGGCCACTTTAAGTTACATCAATCACAGGATAGTGGAATGATGTAAATTACAAGCTGTTAAATTTAAAAACCCATGGTTAGTACAGCTAGCCACATGAGCAAAAAGGAGAGTTTTGTTTAAAGTAAGCAACTGCCCTTTAAAATTAGCTAGTCAACCTATTATAGCTTATTTGAATCTGTTACCCCTAGGGTCATACGACATTCTTATAGGCATGGACTGGTTGGAGAAACATTTTCATAAATTGTAAGACAAAAACTATTAGCTTCCGAGATGAGGTAGGGGAGAGGAAGAAAATTCAAGGTGTGCAGAAACCTCTGCAATTAAGGCCTATAACAACCTCCCAATTAGCCAAATGCATTAGAAAAGGTTGTCAACTTTATGCCATACAAGTAGGGTATGCTAACTCTAAAGATAAACATGCATCACTAGAGAATATACCTGTGATAAAAGAAATTCCCGATGTATTTTCCGAAGAAATACCAGGCCTACCCCAAAAAAGAGACATAGATTTTACCATTGAGCTAATTTCAAGAGCTGCTCCAGTTTCTCGAGCACCTTACTGAATGAGCATACTAGAGATAACAGAATAAAAAATGAAACTCCAAGAGTTGCTTGAAAAGAAGTATATGTGCCCCAGTGTGTCCCCTTCGGGAGCTCTGGTATTACTTGTTAAAAAGAAAGATTTAAACCATGCGGATGTGCATGGATTACCACCAACTAGAAAAGCTAACCACTAAAAACAAATACAACCTTCCCCGTATAGAAGAGTTATTTGATGAAGTGAAAGGTGAAACCATCTTCTCAAAGATCGATCTCCATTTTGGGTATCATCAGGTCAGGATAAAGGAAGAAGATATTTCAAAAATTGCATTTAGGACACGTTATGGACATTATGAGTTCGTGGTTTTACCTTTTGGGCTAACTAACGCCATAAGAACCTTCATGTGTCTCATGAACAACATAATCCATCAGTTCTTAGATAAATTTGTATTAATCTTCATTAATGACATACTGATCTACTCTCAGAACATTGAGGAACATAAGGAACATATCTGTATTGTTTTGCAATTCCTAAGAGAACACCAACTGTATGCCAAGTACATTAAATGTGATTTATTTAAGGAGAAAATCCAATACTTGGGATATGTCATCACCAAGGACAGAATTGTGATAGATCCGGAAAAGATAAGAACCATTATGGAATCGCCGGTAACAAAGGACATAGTCAATATAAGATCATTTATGAGCCTAGCTGGTTACTATCATAGATTTGTGGAGGGTTTCTCTAGAGTGGCATATCCTATTACCTCTTTACAAAAGAAAGGAAAAGCTTTCAAATGGACCTCTGACTATCAAAGGAGCTTTGATCAACTCAAGCATCTTCTTACCACAACACCTATTTTGAGTATTGTTAGTCCCAACAAAGAATATTTGGCTTATACAGATGCTAGTAAGGAATGTGTGGGTGGCGTATTAATGAAAGAAGGTAGAGTGGTGACCTATGAATCTAGAAAACTTAAAGAATACAAACAAAAGTATTCAACATATGGTTTGGAGCTGACAATAGTCATTCATGCCTTAAAAATGTGGCGGCATTACCTATTAGGTAAGAAATTTCTGTTGATGACTAACCACCATAGTCTGATTAATTACTTCAAATAGCCAAATTTAAATGGCAGGAAAGCTTGTTGGGAAGATTTACTAAGTGAATTCGATTTCGAAATAAAACATTTAAAAGGAAAAGAAAATCGGGTGTTAGATGCTTTAAGTTAGAAGGTAAACTGTTTATATGAAATCTCTTTTAGTGAATCACGAACTACCATTTTTGGGTAGATTCAAGAATCTACCATGCAGGATTCAACATATAAACATTTATGGCATCAAGAAAAAATTCCTAACAACCATGAACAACAATTGGCTTATGAAATAAATGCAAAAAATTTGTTGATTTTAGGAAGAGGATATGTGTGCCTAACCAACAACATCTTAAAAATATAATTTTAGATGAATACCATAAGATTCCTTATGCAGGCCATCCCAGATACCAGAAAATAATTTCTGCCATGCGAAAGGAATTTTTCTAGCTTGGTATGAAGAAGGAGGTGGTAGAGTACTTAGCCAAATGCCTAGAGTGTCAGCAAGTGAAAGTTGAGCACCAACATATAGCAAGATTACTTCACCCTCTACCCATCTCAAAATGGAAATGGGAAACAATATATATTGATTTAATTACAGGGCTACCTAAATCAAGAATGAAAAAAGACTCCATCATGGTGGTGGTGGACTAATTGAAAGAATCTGCTCATTTTATACATGTCCAATCAATTTATAAAGTAGTCCAAATTGCTAATATTTTTATTCAGAACATTTTTAAACTGTACGGAATCCCCAAGATGATCATTTCTGACTGAGATGTAAAATTTACATCATCCTTATGTAAAGCCCTCTTTCAGGGATTGGGCACACAATTGCACTTCAGTACTGCATATTACGTACAAATGGATAGGCATATTGAGCGAGTAAATCAAGTTATTGAAGACATGCTGCAAGTTTATGTAATGCAACAACCCACTAAATCGGAAGATTATCTACACCTGGGGGAGTTTACTTATAACAACATGTACCATGCATCCTTAGAAATGAGTGCCTTTGAGGTATTATAAGGGTGAAAGTGCAAAACACCTTTTAGTTGAAGTGGACAGGAGGATAAGATGTTGCTAGGACCAAACATGTTCGAAGAGATGGAGGAAATGGTGGAAATGGTAAGAATAAATTTAAAGGTTGCTCAGGATCGATAAAAGAACTTTGCTTATCAGAAGAGGAGCTTCTGAGATTTTTAAGTAGGGGATCATGTCTACATTTGAGTGCCAGCTGAGAAAATCACCTTGCAATGGACCGGGTGTGCTAAATTAGTACTCGGATTTTATAGACCTTTTCAAATCCTGGCTCGAATCAGAACAATGGCTTACCAACTTTCCTTACCAAATCACATTCATGTACACAATGTCTTGCATGTTTCTCTACTTAATAAATATGTTTATGATGTTAATAATGTAATCAAATGGAAAGACATTCAAGTAATAATATATATATATATATAATATATTATATATATATATATAAAGTTCTCTTTAAGGGTGTATTAAAAAAACTGGTTAAAGACATAACGCATTTTGTTGCTATGTTTAGGTCGAACCGGAAAGCAAGTCCTTGGTCAAACCTATGGTTATACTAGTTCAGAGAGAAGTAACTCTACGGAAACGAGTTATCACCCACGTTAAAATGTAGTGGTAGCACTATGGGCTGGAAGAGGCCACCTGGGAAGATGAGCAAGTTATGAAAGAAAAATTTTCGAGTTTATTTGCAGAAGAAGAACATTGGGACGATGTTCCATATTAGGGGGGAAGATGTAATATCCCCCATTAATGTCAATATCTGTGTTCACTGCAACCAAACAAACTATTAATTTTCTATAAAATATATAAATTGTTCCTAAATTAAGTTACAGAAAGGAATTTTGTAGTTATTAGTAAATGTTGTTTCCTTTTATTAATTAGTTAAAAGAGGTAGTTACCTGTTCCAAGAAAACAAAACTAAATATTAGAGAGTATTTCAAAAGAAATGATCAAAAGGATAGAAGTATATGAGATCAATACGAGGAAAACAGGAAAGGAAACTATGCTGAGAGGTCAGACAATTTGTGAGAGCTATTTCTAGTTAAGACTAGATAGCGGGATTTACACTTAGTCTCTAAGGAGAGAGAATTTCCCTAGGATTAGGGATAACACAGGGGGAGATTTACTGGCATTGTGAATCTCACGGTAGGGAGGAAAACAAAGTGCAGTTCTATTTGTAGACCAAAATTAGAAGCAACTTAATCAGATAAGTTAAAATCTGTTTGGAAGTAGCATAATAAGATAAGTGATATTTTCTAGGTAAAGCTTAGAATTATGTAGATAAATAAGTTTTTTCTGAGCTATTAAATGATCTAGTTGCTTAGTCTGTTTAATTCTAGAAGGATATCAGTAGGTTATCTTCTATTTGAAGAATAGGATTCATTTCAAAGGTTTCCTAAATAAAAAGTTACATGAACAAAACAAGGGACCACCTGCATTGTTCAAAATGAAAATTGCAGTAATTATTAACAAAAATAACGAATATCAAATACAAACTTAGGAAAAGAAAGCTATTAATGGAATAGTTCATTAGTGAATATAGTGAAAAGCATACAGAGTTATGATTATAAATTGATAAATTCAACTGGAAGGAATTACACAAGACCTTCATTCTATAGGAATTTAAGTTTAAAATACTCTGGTAAAACAAATTTCCATAAGGAAGTAAAGCCCCATTTCAAATAGAAATAACCCTTACAAGGTATAGTAAATTGACTATATAAACAAAATCAATAAAATATCCGAGTCCTCTATTCTTCTATTCACATTTATATAGGAATATCAGTTGCAATAACCCTAGCTGTCTACACATTCTAACATGTTCTGGATATAAGTTTAAACAGAAATAGGTTAACAATAAGAGCAACACAGATTTTATGAATTTATCTGACACCGCTAAAGGGTTACATGCAGACTGTTACTTTTAACAAGGTTAAACATAAGTACTCAGACCAATACACAATGAGATAGTGCAAATACGAAATTGAGAAATTTTGAGATATTGCTAAACTCTAAATAGAAAGTTATGATGTGCTTTTTCCACTACATAAACTAAGGAATATCCAATCCTTGGCCGTATTATAAATAGTGACATTTCCAAACTAAGAAAGAGCTCGACATTTCTAGATATATGGCTTATTACAATAAACCAAACCCTTATTGAAATCCTATAGATATATATGTAAATGAAGCTATCATGAACAATGTCTCAACAGAGGAAAAAGAAATTGTAACAATAGCTAGAACCATACAATTCTTCATAGGTTCAAATGACCCTTCCTGGAGGAAATGACGGTCTAAGGAAAAGTGCCCAAAATTACAATATGTGGTCGAAGTTGTTTAAATTTATGCAGTTAAGATAAAACTAGAAACAATAAGATCAAAGCTTCGATAAGCTGAGTATGGACAAAGCCATTTAAATTTATATAGTTAAAAGAAACTAAAACCGAAGGATCACAGCTTCCATAAGTCGAGAAAGCGTTCATGAATATGATATCATAAATCTAAGAAAATCCCCGCCCTTTGACCGCATAACCTTGCCAAGGAAAAAGAGCAGTAGGAGTTGAATACCTAGTGCATGGTGGGTTCTTTCTCTTGAAAGAAGAAGCCGGTAAGAGGGTTTCCTCCTCAGCACCACATGAAAACTTCGACAGTTGAAAGAACTCCCACAAAGATGGAAAATAACCAGTGATTACATGTTAACCTCCATAAGGAACTGTATAAATACTAAAAAGAAAATGTAAGGCACGAAAAACTGTTGAAGCTTACCATTGAGTAGCAGTATGAGAAATCCCTGACGTAGTGGATTGAATTCTAGGACTCTGAAGAATGTATGGCAATTGACAGAGAAGTCTGAATACAGCCCAAATGCCATGGAATGGAGCTAATAAACAAGAGAAGGTCTACTTCGGGCGAAGCAACTAGATGAACCAGGACCCAAGTCAGTAGATTGGAATAGAGATGAACTCCAGTGAAGTTCCAGAGTAACACAATGCCAAACATGAACAAAACCAATGGGAAATGAAGGTCAAAACCCTCTAGCACCATATGATCAATGGAGTCGACACGAGCCATCAATGAGGAAGACATATCCCAAGGAAGGTGCAGCCGGTGTACAACTAGGAGTATATCGGACTACCACCAGGCTAGGACAGCTAGGTCTATTAATTGGCATAAACAGATGGCAAGTTTTTGAGGACTCAAGTCGATATACAATAAACGCCAAATCCAGATCAGTACACTGGTTACAAACCATAAGTTAATTGATCGCGCGTGTAAATGATCCTGCCATGGATTATGAACCTAGTGCAAAATAAAATATAAGGTTTTAACTGTCAATGCATTGCAAGCTTTATAATGGTTTGTATTTAGTTTTATAAAGCTAATCTTTGACTATTATAATGTCAAGAATTATCAAAATTAGCACTATGGTAATATGGTAATAATTTTTTATTTTTATTTTAATGACTTTAACATGGATGTGTTACATAATACCATTTTAAAGTGAACTAATCATATATAGCTTGAAATCATATGATATACTTTTCATAAAGATTTTTAAATTAAAAATTAATAATATTATATAATACTTATTGTATTATTATTATTATTTAAATTATGATTTAATAAATCTTTATTATTTTTTAATTTTAAAAATTGAATATATAATGAAATAAGAATTCAATATTTATATAGTAAATTGATACTTATCTAATTACACGTTATTAATTTATATAATTTAACAAATAAAAAAAATATAGAATTAAATAAATTCACAACTAAATATATCTATACCACCCACGATATAACATAAAGAATTCAATAAAAATGAATAAAGCTCTCCAAAATAATAAAATTAATTAAATAAAAAAAATAATAATATATTCATTATAATATATTTCCCTAACTTAAACCATGAATAAAGTAAATAATATTTATTATTTCTAATATATTTTTATAAATTTTAGTTAAGTCATACTGCAATCTTCTTTCTCATATCTATATATAAAATAGATTTCGATCTCACTCTATTAAAAAGTATTCCAATCCATACCGGTATGGATCCGAACACCCTTTCAAATTGATCTGATCATAAATACACCGATAAAACCCATAATAATATAATTTTGATCAAGTTTTTTAACATCATAATTTATTAGTATACAATAATAACTTAATTCACTAAACTATACGTTGCAGAAAAGGTTTTTTTTTCTTTAAGAGTTATTGACGATTTTCATGTACATACTATCATAGTCAATATTATTAACTTTTAGAAAAGAAATAATAATTACTCAATAAATAAACTAATTTTTTTTTAAATAATAATAAGTAATTTAAGTCACAGGAAAAGGTTATTGTAAAGTTAGTCTTACTCACATATAATAGAAATGAAAGGTCTAAAAAGATAACATGAATGTTTGGTTCTCCAAAATTGTTTTGACATATTTATGTGGTAAGGTGTTTTTCTCTGAGAAGAAGTTCGTTATGTGTTATCGTGTACTATTTTGTGTAGCTGATACGAAATGTTGGACGATTAAAATAATTTTTGCCCTTGGATCATTATAAGCTACGGGAAACGCTGCATTGGAAATTCATTACAGTAAACACCGGCCACTCGCTGAAGTTTGTTACAATAATCGCCCATCCCGCTAAATTGGTCATTTCTAGCAGTCTAACAAATTTCAGGATGAGGATAATTGCATGGATGGATTTGATTTGAGATATGATGTAAGCTTGGGCATTGGCAAGAATATTGATAATTGTTACAGAAGAAAAAGCTATCAGTTACCACATATTGATGTAGGGGTTGGTGATCAACGAGATTTCTCAATAACTCCTCATGAAGAAACGACCGCGGTTCCAATTCCCACAACATCAAAAGAAAAAGGAAGTGGATTGCTCCATATTGAGTGTAAAGGTGGAGCCGACGAAGATATAGATTGGGTGCAGGAGAGGGGAGAGACTGTGGAGCCGGAACAGGTTTTTTCACAGAGTCCAATCGATTTCAGCCACCCGCCTTTCCCGGAGACAGACAGCGCATTTTTCCTCTTCAGGTGATAGGTCCACAAGATAGGAAGGCTGGGAGCGTCTTTTGGTTGGTCGGTAAGTAGGGTCGGTAAGTTCCCGAATAGCGACTCCCGGCTGTCATAGATGATTCCTCGCATGCACTTAATCTCCCTGGACTCGTAGCGCTGCCTCCATCCTCATCTCATGTAGTAGGACGTCTGGTGATGAACCTGTCGTTACTTCTTTGTTTCAATCTCTAGTTATATCTTGGACTCAGTTAGATTTGTTGTCGTTTCCTCCTCCCACCTCGGGCCTTTGGCCTTGGGATTTCTTTTGTCTGCTCTCTATCTGTTTTCTCCTAGAGCGGTGGTCTCATAACATGATAGATTCCTCTCAGGCGAATGCATATCTTTGGAGTCTAGCCTCGTTATTACGATGATTCGGATTGTTCTGGCTCTCACAGATTTGTCTTTGTTCTGGGTGGGTGGTTGTGAAAATTCTATGTCAATTCCTCAGCTGGATAATCAGCTCATATCTGGTTTTGTGCTTTGGATGGTGCCTAGACATCTTTTTGAAGGTGATGGTTTGGTAACAACGCTCTCTCTCCCGCATATTCCAGCAAAGCAAGTAATAGCATTATTATAGATCTATTTATGCTTATACAATGCTGGAATCTTTACTTGCCAAGATAAAGAATTTGATTGTCTTCTATAGCCCATGTTTTGATTTTCGTATTAGAATTGGGAAGTGGTGGTGTGTTTTCCAGCTTGTCTGTTGCTGTGTCGACTGTCATGAACATTCTCCCGCACAGCATCTTTCGTTTTCCTGAAAGGCTGTATCCCAGGGCTGCCTGAAAACCAGTAAAATCCCTAGTATTTCCTTATCCTCCCGGTGACCTGAAAAATTCAAATTTTCTCAGGACTGCACTAGCCTTAATTACGTCTGTATCTATCTCCGGCTCTTGCAAGATATCACATCTGGCATAGTACGTATAATCTCTTCCTATCTAAGTTTGATGCTGTCTCGGGGAAGGGAATGTCCTTTTATATCGTATCATCTAGAAGATTTCTCCATATTGTCAGTTTCCTGCCTCCTTTTCCTTTTCTGGAGTCTTCTACCTTGCTGATCCCGAGTCCTTATCATTCTGGATCCATTAATTTTTCCCTGTCCGACACATCCTCATGTCAGGATCGGATCTACGGTGCTGATCTCCTCGGTCTATTCTATTGTTGCTTCTCTCTCCAGGGTTATTTCATCCAGGGACTCTTATTAGAAAAGTCTTTTCCACTTATGGCCTCTCCCTTCAGGCTTTATTATATCCGGGGATCATAACAAGAAAGGTAATTACATAGGAGTTGTTTTCTTGTTCTGGTACAAGTGGCTGATGGCATCATCACTTGCCAGCCTTAGTGCTCATCTCCCATTAATAGCATGGACGACTCGGACTCTCCAGCCATGCGAGCGCTAGTACAGGCAGCTATTCAAGCCGAGGGGGATTGGAATAAACATCCAAGCCTTACAGGCTGGCAAGCCACAGTGGAGGACATGATTATTATGCCAGCTTGCAGGGAGACTCATAAACCTAAAAAGGCCTTCTCTAAAATAGCCGAATCCCCATCTTCTCTCTTTAACAAAGCAAAGAATCCTATCAAGACTGACCCTCCTCCAAAAGCCATATGCTTGGATGGTGCCACTCTTACAGAAAGAATTGATAGCCTAAAGAATTTGTCGCTAGTTGGGAAGTGGCAATTCCCTGAGATGGATGATTAGGACATGCGTAAATGGTTAACAGAAAAGTGGGCTCCCCTGATTGGGTATACTCCTATCATTTCCCGCCTCATGAGGGAATGGTATTCCTTCCACTTCCTGAAAGACTCTGATTTAGATATTATTTTAAAAAATCCCTGGGTTTATGGAAGAAGCTTCTTAGCTCTATCTCGCTGGTACATAGGCTTTGATCCTTTAAAGAACACTCCTTCCAATTGCCTGATTTGGGTGAAACTTCCAAACTTTCCCTTGGAACTATGGACGGAAGAATCTCTTTCAAAAATAGGAAACTCGATAGGCAAGTTTGTCTATGTTGACCCCTGGTGTAGAGGAGAGAAAGATAAGAGAATTGTCTGGGTCCTAATTGAAAAGCCGTATAAAGGTGGTTATCCAGATCACTTGGAGATTGTATGGGGAAATAGTAAAATCCAGCAAGGGCTAGACTTCTGGGGAATCCCCTTTAGGTGCTCTTTATGTCATAAGACAGGTCACTTGATAAGGAATTGCAGTCATCGTTTCTCTCAAAAAGGCAGGAAATCTAACATCAAGCGGGTCAGGCGATCTGAGTCTGAGTATTCCCGGGAAGAGGATATTCGGGTCATTGGAAAGCAGGTTCATCAAAAATTGTCGATTCATGCTCAGAACATGGCCCATAAGTCTCTGCCTTTAGATCTTTCTTTAGAGCCGAATCTTACTGTTCCAGAGATTCTCAAGACCGCTTAGATTCGATCATCTCGCCTCCATTATGCTCGCAAATTCCTGAACCTCGAGAGGATATTCCGGTTCCTCCTCCTCCTGATATGAATCAAAATGATTTCTTCGTAGGTTCTCTCCCCATTCAGATTTCATCACCCACTTCATCTCCTGACAAGCTTTGTCATGCTGATTTGAATGGTAAGGAACCTAACCGGACTCAAGAACATGACCCTCGTCATAGTCTTTCCCCGGGCAATGTTTCCCCTGATTCTCTGGCTAATAAGTTTGAAAGTGATATAGATTGTCTCCTCAATAGAACCTCGCTGGAACTTGAGCCACTCACCATTCACAAACCGTCCAGCCCGCCCCATCCTTTCATTAGTCCACAATCCACAAAAAATATTACTGTCAGGAAGAAATCAAAGGGGGGTAGTCGTCATTTTAGAGGGATATCTGTAGCTTCTGAGCATGATGTGAGAAATTATTCCTTGGTGGAAGTCCCTATTCTGGATTCACCTGAGTTTCGGCCCCTTAGAGCATGCGAGGCTGGTGAGTCATCAAAATGACATTCCTTGTCTCTATGAACATCAGGGGGTTGGGCGCAGCGCCCAAATTCAATGCGCTAAAGGACGTTTTCTACATGGCCCATCCAAAAATCATTTTCATACAGGAGACCATGCATCCCAGCTCTGCATCCATAGTTTACTTTAGAAAAATGTTCCCCATGTGGCATATGGTGGCAACTGAAGAAAATGGTCAGTCGGGTGGCCTAGTGGTTCTGTGGGATCCAGTTTGGATTATGGCAAAAGCATACAAATGTTGTGTTGGGATCTTAATCCATGCATCTATCAGGGGACAATCTTGTTCTCTCAACTTGCTGAATGTTTATGCTCCATATAAAAACAGACTGCCTTTTTGGGAAAAGCTTTTCGAATCACACATTCTAGAGGTTGAATCGTCGCTATTAGCTGGCGATTTTAACTTGACTCTTAGTTATGATGAATGCTGGGGGAACTGCAGGAAAATTGACTCTCTGGCTGAGATAATAGAGAAGGAATTACTTTACAGGGACTTGGCGGACATTGCTCCTGATAGAATGATGCCGACCTGGGACAACTGTAGGACCGGCCAGGCATACATAGCCAAGAGAATTGACAGAGTCATTATACATGCTAGCATCATAGGAATTCTAGGTATGTCTATATTATCAATAGGAAATGATCATACATGCGATCACAGGCCTATCTTTCTTTCCTGGCACGGGAACATAAACAGAGCCGGATACCCTTTTAAATTCAATAGAATACACTTGGAGGACCTATCCTTTAATGAAGTCGTATCAGGGAATTGGAAGCACATACAGGAGTCTGAAATGGCTCCCTTCATGCCATTCCGCGAAAAGTTAAAGAGATTGAAAGCAGTCTCGAAAGAGTGGCAAAAAAATAAAAGAAAAGATGGATAAGGAGGAATTAATCTGCATCCGCAAGGATCTAGACTCCCTCTGTGTGCTATCCGACCCCAATTACCTTTCCTTTGATAAGAAGAACATGATTAGAAAGCTGGAAAAAAGGAAAAATATGATCCTTCTAAAAGAGGAGGAATCATGGCGTCTCAAGAGTAGAGCCATCTGGATAAAAGCAGGAGACAGAAATACTAAGTTCTTCCACAAATTCGCAAGCGCAAGAAGGGAAAAAAATTCTATCTGGAGCATAAGAGATGATCAGGGGAACATACTCACATCTCAGGATCAGATCACGACAGAGGCAGTGCGGTATTTTCAAAATCAATACAGAAGAAGGGAGGTTATCTTCCAAGACGCTCTTTGGGGTGTTGAGCTAGTGCCTGAAATGTTTAATGATGCTGCAAATGAAGACTTCATAAATCCTATCTCTGAATATGAACTTCTAAAGGCCATGAAATCCTTCAAAAAGGATAAAAGCCCGGGGCCTGATGGTTGGCCAATAGAATTTTTCCTACATTTCTTTGACCTCTTCAAATCAGATCTGTTGTGCATGGTTGATGCTTCCTGGATGGCTAGAAACATTCACTCAGCAACCACCTCAACTTTCATCGCGCTTATTCCAAAGAAGCATAGGTATGAATCCTTTCAGGATTTTCGGCCAATATCTTTATGTAACATCATGTTCAAAATTATATCAAAAATTGTTGCGGAGAGAATGAAGCCTCTACTAAACTCCTATATCACTAGAGACCAACATGCTTTTTTAAAGGGCAAATTCATCTTCGACGCGGTCGCCATGAGCCAAGAAAGTCTTTTTAAAATGATGTCAAACAACTTGGATGCGGCAATCCTCAATATTGACTTGCAAAAAGCTTATGATTGTGTCGATTGGGGCTTTCTGAGAATCCTGCTGGCGAAGATTGGACTAAACTCCCAAGTTGTTAATTGGGTCATGTCTTGTGTGGAGAACGTAAAATATTTGATGATCGTGAATGGAATCCCCTCGGTCTATTTTCAAGCCGAGAGGGGACTCCGATAGGGATGTCCCCTTTCCCCATTGCTTTTCATACTGGTGATGAACTCACTTAGTCTCCAGATTAACAAAGCTGTCGCAGATAAGAGATGTCTTCCGGTTAAGATCTGTAAGAACATCTCCATCTCACATAATCTTTTTGTTGATGATGTTCTCATCCTTGCTATGCTTTGCAGGGCCTCCTGGGCTTGCATAAAAGACATTCTCTCTAGATTCCAGAAGGCTACAGGTCTGTTTATAAATAAGGAAAAATCCTTCTTGTTCCACAATGATGTAAAGATGGATATTGTTCATTGGATTTCAGACCAGATGGGTATAGCTCCATATTCAATACATCACGGGTTCAAATACCTGGGCTTCTCTTCAAAGGCAAAAGGATATACTATTAGGGATTGGCAATGGCTTCTGGATAGGTTTTACAAGAAGATTGCACGATGGGAATATAAATTCCTCTCACTTGCTGGTAGACTTATATTAGCTCAGTCTGTCCTCTGTCAACTATCAGTCTTCTGGGCTCACATTTTCTACCTTCCCGACAGTATTATTAAGCAGATGAACAGGTTGATTGCTAAATTTCTTTGGGGAGGTCATGCATATCAGTGTAAAATTCATCTCGTCAAGATGGCCTCCATCTCTATTCCTAAAAGTATGGGTGGATGGGGCTTGAAAAACATTCGCACCTTTAGTAATGCTCTTCTCTGTAAGTCTCTCTATAGAGGAATATATGGGGATGGGCCGTGGAGTAGACTCGTAAAGACTAAATATCTGAAGGAAAAGACCGTAGACTTTTGGTGTAGGAAGCTGATCCTTGGTACCAGAAGTGGCTCGATGATTTGGCAAAGCCTGCGAAAAGTCCACCCTTTTTTCATGGAAAAAATTTGCTGGACCTTATATTCTAGATCTAACATTTTTATTGCTTTTGACTCTATTTTATCGGGCCGGGAGTTCACTTTTCCTCATCCACTGTTATGTAATCTTCATAGGCTGGGAGTCTTTACGTGGGATAAGTTGATTAAGGGATGGTCTGGTGCCTCTCCAATTTGGAAGGATGGAGAGGAGCTTCATTTACCTCGTCAGATGCTTCCTCTCTGGCTGAGGGTAAAGGCAAGACTTGTTTGTTTGGGGATCTCCCGAACGGGCACATATGATAGTCTAGTATGGTCTATCCATAAACCTGTGAGCGTAAAGAACATTTATGTTGACATGATTTCTGTCGTTCCTGAAAATCCTCTTCCGCTATTTCCTCCATGTTTTGGAAAGCCATATGCCCGATGAAGATGATCATTTTCTCCAGGTTGCTATTTCGGAAAAAAAATCTTACATGGGAGACACTACAATGGAGGAATTGGCAGGGTCCAAGTAGATGCTCCATGTGCCTCAATGCCTCAGAATCAAACTTGCACATGTTCTTTCAGTGCCCTACGTCCCTCATAATCTGGCATGATTTGTCTACTTTTTTTGTTTTCCCTCACATCATTTTTTCTTCTGTTCAGGAAGGTTTTCTTTGGTGGAGTAGACAATCCCCCCCTTGGAGATCGTTGTTCATTATCACTTGCTGGAATCTGTGGAACTATAGGAATGCATCATTTTCCATGACTCCAAGGAACCTCTCCAGGCTATTCTTCAGCGTATTTTGGCTTGCTATGATTCCTATCATTAATATTTTACTACATCAACATGTGATCCCATCTGATGCCGCGAGTTGTGTTTCTGCATGAGGTTTCTGCTTTTCAGTATTGTCTCCAACTATTTGTTTTGGATCCTCCTCATATAGGCAGGGCGTAGCTGCCCCCTCCTTATATGTTTTTGAATGAAATCTCCTTTTTTCTATAGCCTTGTAAAGTTTTGACACATCTCCATCAAGCTCCTTGATCAACTGACCCTGAAGATGGATTATATATTGTCTATGTCCTCTTTCATGTGCATTTATGAACTGGTCCGACATTATGTTTTCTGCTAAGGATGAAACACATTATCTGCCTGTATGGGAATCTATCTGCATTATTATGAAGAGGTTTGGGCATATCCATGCCAAATCAGTCATCTTGAATTATGTATTGAAGATCTTTATATACTCTTAATATAAAGCTATGGTGTTTTTTTCTCTGAAAAAAAAATAGATTGGGCGCAGGATGATATCTACAATCTCATTACCGTCGTTGCTTCTGATTTCAATGAAATCTACTTTAGGTAGGTGATTCACGGGGTGAGTTATTATGTAATTATGAGAAATCTTGCCCTTCATCTTGCCCTTCTCTGAGTGCTGGTTACAATTTGGGTTAAAACAACGGAAATATATAGGCAGATTGGACAAATGTCAGTCTATTCAAATTCTTTATATAAGAAAAATTATTCTGAAAATTGAAGCAATATAATTCTTTTTAAGAACTTTGAAAATGTATCCAAAGTATTCCACAAATAGTTCTACATCATGTATTCAATACATCAATCTAGCATCAACAGAGATGCAGATAGAATTTATGAATGGAAAATCATTTAATTTTTTTATTTCATTATATGTTTTTTTGTTCACAAAATCTCAACTCTGCATCCTATTATATCTCCATTTTCGGGCCAGGACTACGCAATACAACTCACCAAAATTGTGATACCAATTTTTATCTGCTTATCTCGATTGTGTAATTGTTTGATCTTCCTAAATCATACCTCAGTGGAACATTCATGAGCCGTACTTTAACCTTCATGAATTTAAAATGTAAATTCAAAAGTATTGGTTAAGCTTTTTCCTCATGTAAAATTGCATGATCAAAGTTCCTAGAACTCAATAAACCATTCATAACACTTTCTAAATATTTAATTTCCTATAAGTCGAGATATTATTTAACTATTTTGGTTTTCATATATATATTTAATTTTTTGTTTTTGTTTTTTGGAATATATTATGATTTGGACTAATTTATACTTTTATTTATTTTTTACATTATTTTTGTTATCAATTTTGTACTTAATGTAGGTATCTAATACTAAAAGCATAATTACGTCATGGGAAGAACTTCGTTAATGTAAACGCTCGCTGAATTTCGTTATAGGAACTGCCCATGTCGTTCGAAGATGATGAATATATTTTTGTGGCACTTACTGCCAGACGCCTGAATTTTTACTGCGTTATTGTGTTGGAGTAGAATGAAGAATTGGATTTGGTGCTCAGTGTGAGGCGCAAGTTAACTACGAGGACTGTGCAAACAAAAAATTGAAGTATGGAGATGAAGGACAACCGAGCAGGGCGACGTCTTTCAAATTTGGTAGCAACTTCACCCAAGAGTATATTTACGAGAAAAGCCCATCTCAAGTAATGAATGCACATATGATAGTGATCTCCTATTAACTAAATATATATTGATCTCCTCCTAACTGGTTAATATATATTGATCTCCTCCTAACTAAATATATATTGGGAGATTTGTATTGCATATTCTTCTTGTTCTTCTGAACGTTTTGAGCCAATTTAAAGTGTTGAAAATGATTTGGTGCTTGCAAGCACATGATATCACGTTAGCGGGGAGCCTCCTCCGTATCCTTCCGTTGGATGAAAAGGAACTATACAACAATGAGAATTACGGCAGAGTCATGTACATAGTGGCAAAGCAGGATAACATAATATTGGAGGAACTTCAAAGGAACATGATCACCGATAATCCCTCTGCTAGAGTCTACGAATTGGAGGAGGGAATTGGAGGAGTTTGGTGACATCCCCTTCTTCCAATGCCGTGTTCAACTTGCTCAGATTTGCAAGAAATTTGTAATACATGTTAGTGGTAGAATTAGTGACAATCCATAACTAGAGGGAATCATCGTGATTGGGAATTGGAAAATATGATAGCATAGATGCTTCTTAATGAGGAAACCAGAGTGTAAATTTCTGGATACAAATATAGGGTATTTTATGAATGAAGAGGTACTATACAACAGTCAGAATTATGGGAGAGTCGTGTACATAGCGGTAAAGAAGGATAACACAATATCGGAGGAACTAAAGAGGAAGATGATAGCCGATAATCTCTCTATTAGAGCCTACGAATTGGAGGAGTATGATCACATCCCCTTCTTCTCTTTCCCTCCTTAACCTGCTGAGATTTGAAATAAATTTTTAATAAGTTTTAGTGCTAGAGTAAGTGGCAATCCATAACTACGCGGAATCGCCGTGATTGGGAGTTGGAAAATATGACAGCATAGATCCTTCTTATCTGGGAAACCTACTGTAAATTTCTAGATAAAAATATAGAGTAATTTGCCGGATGCTTGAAAGTTCGGTTTCTGTTTAGACAATTTATTTTTGTTTTGTGATACTTTTTAGATTTTTTTTTGTGATAGTTCAATGTTTGTTTCTTTGAGTTTCTTTCACTTAATGCAAACACTTTATATCAGCTCATTTCCCTGTTAAAATATTTGGACACATAGGAAATAGTTAAGTATAACATGGTTTAGTGTAGAGTTAGGTAAAGTGTGTTTATTTACTACGTACTTTTGTAATTTACAATCAGAGGGTCACGATATGTACTAAACCAACGATTCATTATCTCCTCAATATTACTGACACTTGATCTGTGGATTAACACCCGATTGGTCTATGATCTCTATTTAAAAAGCATGGAAAGGTCATTTGTAATATAACTGTTCATGAGAGAAGCTTATGTAAATTTGCATTCTTTTATTAATAAATTCTCTGAAGTGGCCACATTGGCTCAAGCCATGGAGTGTTTCTCTCTTTGAGGGTTTTAACCATGTCAAGAATACTAGTGTATTGATCTATGATCTATATGTGAATGGTGTCCTTTGGTGAACTTACTCTGTAAATCCCTACATGGTATCAGAACCAAGTTGAGGGGCTCATTTGTTGGTAATTTAAATCTGAAGTCTCATTTGTTGGTAATTTAAATCTGAAGCCGGTAGAACTACATCTGATTGGAGTTTCCTAGATCTACTATTTCTTACTGCTTTTGAGCCAAGAGAACTACTCTATTGTGTTAGGAGCATCTATTCCAGTAAGGAACCCCTTTCGTTTCACGCGAAAAGTTTTCTGATAGCCCTAGCCACGTCATTTTTAAAATCTGGAGGTATACAGTGTTTATTTGCAGTTTCTAGTTATTTTCTCTCTGTTTATTTCAGTTTATTTATCTATTTGTTTCTTATTACCAGATCTACACCTTTCATTTTTGCATATGCTCTTTGCCTCGCGATTCTATGTGATCTGGGAAAATCAGAAACAGAAAAGAAGTTTTTTTTCTTATGCGTATGCTCTTTTTCGCCAAACCTTAATGTGATCTCAGAAAATCAGAAACATTGAGGAAAATTGTTGGTTTCCGGGTAAAGTTAACTTCAAACCATAAGTTTCGTTTTTTTTTTTTTTTTTGTAATGTCCATTTTGCATTTTGTGGTTTTTGTTTTGTAGCAAAAAAAGAGCTTTCTCAAGTAAGCACGCACTCCAAAGTTTTGATGATTAAAAAAAAAAAAAAAAACCTTCTACTTTTCAAAAAATTACTAATATTTTAAAGTAGCTCACTTGGTCCAAAGTTACTTTATGAAAATAGGGGTCTTCAGTTCAAGTCTTTCTTTTTGTTGAGTTACAATTTCAAAAAGCACATGTAACTTATGTTTTAAAGTTACTTTATGTAAAAGTGTTTTCATCCATTATAAAAAGTGAGTCACTTATAATTCTAAAGTCTCTTTATTTTTTATTTAAGTTACAATTTAGTGTGTAGCTCATAAAGTACCATTGTAAAAGTGACTTTCACTTATTTATAAAAGTGAGTCATATAATTTTTTTTTTAAAAGTGAGCTAATTAGATTAAGTTTGGAAAGGGGGAGGACTTTTTTTAAATATAACATTATCATTCATTTCCGCACATTCCTGCATTTTGTCAGCATCTTTAACAAATTTTCTTCAAAAAACCATAACTTCTTCATCCGAAAGCCATTTTCAGAGCTGTGTTTTTAATCAACGTAATTTTTCAAGATCTTTCCATTCAAACACTTAGTTTCAGCATCAATAGTTTCAGTTTCTATTAAAATTGAAAGTACATGCCAAGTTATTCTTGACAGCACCAACTACTTCTAGTAGTGGTTCTACATTGTGGATTTAATTAGAGGTAAAGGTCTTTATAGAATATCCTGAGGCCAAGAAACCAAACCAAAAGATGAAGATAAGGCAGCCAAATGGGAAAATAGGCAAGATCAAACATGTGGGTTGATAGGGATGTCTATTTCTCCATACCTTAGATTCCATATCGCAGAACGTGATACTCCTAATGAAGCAATGAAACAAATCACTAAAGTTTTAGAAATTAAAAATAAACTTAGAGCCCATTAACTTGAAAATGAGTTGCTTACATTGGACACCAATAATTTTTCTTCCGTTGAAACTTTTTGTCCAAGTTCAATACCATTAGACTTCTCTTGGAAGGTGTTAAGGTTAAGAAAGAATATGGTAACCTTATCTATTCGATTCTTACTAACTTGGGACCAGCCTACTCTGTGTTTGTTTCCACCTCGCATTCTACAAGAGAAGCCTTCATTTCTCGAGGACAAGACTACATGTCCCCTTTCTTTGATGCCTTTTGTGATTGTTTAATAAGAGAACAAGAAAAACTCTTACACCTTGGTCTTCTTAATTTTGGAAACTGTTCTAAGAAAGCCTTAGCTGCCCAGCAGCAACCAAATTCAAAGAATCCTATGAAGTTGTATCCTAAAAAGACTGGTCCTAAACCAAACAAGGGTCCTAAGCAATTTCAATCTCAAAATGAAAAATCATTTCAACAAAATGATAAGGAAAATAAAAACAAAGGGAAGAACACTAATAGACATTTCCACTTTTGTAATTGAGATAGCCACTTAGAATCCTAATGCTTTAAGAAGATGGAAGCCTTTGAAGAAACAATGAAGAAGCATATCATCCATTTGGAGCACTCTTCAACTTCAACTTCATCTTTAGGAATATCACTTTTTACATGTGGTTGTCAAGCATCTCAGTCTGGATATGCATTCAATGTATCTTCTTCTTCTCATTCTCATGAGTCAACCATTGATTCTGGAGCTTCTTATCACATGGCCAAAAGCAAAGCCAAGTTTTCTTCTTTAAATGATTGTAACACCAAAAATATATATGTTGGTGATGATAGATCTCTTAGTGTTGTAGGGACTAGAATTGTTCATATAGACAATGGTTAATTCAATGATATATTATGTGTTCCAACTTTATCCTGTAGCCTTCTATATGTATATCAAATACCTCATTCAGATGAAGGTAAAATCATTGAATTTTCACCTCACCATGTTGTAATTAAGGACCGAAGAGATCTTAGATAGATTTTAGCTACTGGCATTATTGATGGTCCTACAAGGTTGAATAAGTTTAACAACTTTGGATCATCAAATCTTCTCTCGGTATTTGTTGCTCATAATGATGAAGTGAGAAAACTTTGGCATGAGCGATTTGGTCACCTAAACTATCACTACCTTCAGAATCTATGTAAATAAAATATGGTGAGAGGTCTTCCAACGGTATCTTGCAGAGATGGTGTTTGTTCAGGATGTCTATTCGGAAAACGTCATCAGGATAGTTTTGAAAAACGTGCCTCTTAGCACACCTCAACCCATTTACAGCGTGTGCATAGACCTAATTGTTTCATTTTATGGCTACAAGTATTTCTTAACTTTCATTAATGATTTCTCCAGACGCACTTGGGTATACTTCTTAAACTTAAGAGTGAAGTATTTAACATGTTCTTGGTCTTTAAGGCCTTTGTTGAAAAATAATCTGGACATCAAAGTCTTAAGCTAAGATGTGATAATGGCGAAGAATATGTTAACAAAAAATTCATCAACTTTTGTACTAAGAATGGAATTCAAATGGAACATGCTGTTCCATATACTCCACAAAAAAATGGTGTAGTTGAAAGGAAGAATCGCACCTTAAAGGAAATGGATAATTGTATGCTTCAATCTAGAGGACTTAGTCTTAATTTTTGGGCAGAAGTAATTAGTTGTGCAAATTACATAGTAAATAGCACTCATACTAAGGTTTTAAATAATATCACTCCAGAAGAAGCATGAAACTCAATTAAACAAGATGTAAGTCACTTTTGTGTTTTTGGAAGTGAAACATGGGCCCATATTCCAGATGAGAAACATAAAGCTTTAGAACCTAAGAGTGAAAATTGTGTTTTTGTTGGATATTCTGAAGATGTCAAAATATATAGGCTTATTCCAATTAAGTCCAAAAATGTTATCATTAGAAGAGATGTAAAGTTTGATGACAATATATTGGCTTGCGAGCCTAGTTCGGCGGATGTGCCACCTCTCTCTATCTCTTCTACTTATTAAAATATTTCTTCCTTAGATGATGACAGTGAGGATGAAAATCCACTCCTACCTTCTCAGGATCCTCCTTCAGCTCCTCAGCTTCCAAAATGGGTCTGTTCTACTTGGGATGCAGCAAGTGCTCTTGCCGGTGATCCTATAGATCAGCGACGTACACATTCTCAGTTCGATAGAGCCTCTTCTTTATTGGCTCAAGATTCAACGAATTATGATCCTAACACCTTTGCAGAAGCTTCAAGTTATCCAGATTAGGACACAACTATCAATGAATAATATCGTTCATTATTGGCAAATGATATATGGGATCTTGTTCCTCTACCAAAGGGACGAAAACTTCTTAGATGCAAATGAGTTTATAGAACCAAGTATGGACCAGATGGAAAAGTTGATAAACATAAAGTTCGTCTTATTGTTAAGGGTTTTTCACAAGTAGAAGGCATTGACTATACTGAAACCTTCTCCCTTGTTGCTAAAATGAAATTTATTTGCCTTGCTCTTTTCCTTGTTGCCTCTTTCAAATGGGAAGTCCATCATATGGATGTTAAATCTACCTTCTTGCATGGGGACTTGCATGAAGAAATCTATATGGAACAACCTATTTGCTTTATACAAATAGACTCTAGCCTTGTATGTTGGCTTAAGAAATCCCTTTATGGTCTCAAGCAAGCCCTTCGAGTTTGGCACACCAAAATCGATAACTTTCTTTTAGAAATTGGCTTCTCTAGGTGTCATTCTGACAATACTGTCTACACCAAGAAAGTAGGCAAGTCTCTTATCATTCTTGTTATTTATGTTGATGATCTTATCCTTATTGGTAGTGATCCCAACCTTATAAACCATGTGAAGTCTAGCCTTAAAGAGATGTTTGAAATGATAGAATTAGGACACTTGTATTATTTTCTTGGTCTTCAAGTCTTGGAATCCAAAGAAGGTATATCCCTTTCCCAGTCCAAGTATGCCTATGATTTTCTATGCCATTTTCACATGGAAGATGTAAGCCAGCCCCTTCTCCCTCTCAGTCTAGAGCCAAAGATTCAATCACTTGTACTTCCCCTGAAGTTGATGCTACCTTATGCCATCAACTTATAGGAAAGCTTTTGTATCTCAACCATACTCATCCTGACCTTTCCTTTGTTGTTTGCCTTATTGCTCTGTTTATGAAAAACTCACATGAAAGTCATTGGAAAGTAGCTAAAAGAATACTTCATTATGTTCGAGATATAGTTCAGTTTGGGATTCGTTACAGTGTAAAAGCATCTCCTCTATTGCTTGGTTTCACTGATTCCGATTGGGCCGGTGACCCTGATGATCCGAAGTCTACTGCAGGTTATCTGTTCACTCTTGGTTTAGGACCTATTACATGGGCTTGCAGGAAGCAAAGTACCATTTCTCTTTCTTCAGCACAAGAAAAGTATCATGGTGTCGTAGAAGCTAGTATGGAAGCCCTCTGGCTTCACCATATCCTATCCGAGTTTGGCTTTCAGCAACAGCATCCAACTACACTTTGCTGTGATAATCAAAGCGCCATTTAACTATGCAAAGATCTAGTCCAACATCAGCGCAGCAAAAACATTCAACTTCACATGAACTTCATCAGAAAGTTCATTCACGACCATATTCTTGAAGTGCAATATTGTTCAATAGATGATCAAGTTGCATACATCTTTACAAAGGCTGTCACAAAGGCAAAGTTTACTAAACTTTGATTTATGGTTGGAGTTCAGTAAGTTTTCACTAAAGGGGGATAGGCTCTAATGCTTCCTTTCTTCTCCTATTGTGTCATGTTTTTACATCCTTCAATCCTATCCCAAGTTGTTCTAAAGGGGGGATGTTAGGATATTCTGACACATCGGAAATAGTTAAGTATAACTTGGTCTAGTGTAGAGTTAGGTAAAGTTTGCTTTTTTACTATGTACTTTTATCAGTTGCAATCCGATGGTCATGATATGTAGTGATCTGACGGTAAATTCTCTCCTCGGTATTACCGACACTTGATCTATGGCTTAATACCTGATTGGTCCATGATCTCTATTTAAAGAGCATGGAGGGTCATTTGTAGGGTAACTGTTCATGAGGAAAGCTTATGTAAATTCTCATTATTTTATTAATAAATTGCCTAAAGTAGCCACGTTGTCTCAGCTCGTGGACTGTTTTCCTCTTTGGGGGTTTTAACCATGTCAAAAATATTGGAGTATTGATCTGTGATCTGTTTGTGAGCAGCGTCTTTTGGTATTTTCTTTGAGGAACTTACCCTGTAAATTCCTACATTACCTTTGTCTTTTTTAAAGTCAAAATATACAACTTTCTATCTTTGTTTTTATTAAAATTAAAATATAGAATTTCTTGATCTTTGTTTTTATTAAATTCAAATTATAAAACTTTCGCGTACAAAGATATTTTACGTGAGTTTCATTTTGGCATATTATTTTCTTTCGTTTAATGGTTTCCTTAAAAATAAACTTATATTATTGTATTTAAACCCTAGATGATGATAATATTTTTGAATTAATTTTGTTTGATATGAAAATTATATTGTAACTAAAAAGACAGTTTTATGTATGTAATAAATTTATAAT